>JAQIXN010000911.1:0-26026 GCA_034698145.1 Proisotoma minuta | reverse complement strand
TTCATTGAATTCAGGGTGAAAAATCACCCCAAAATGATATCCCACTTTGTATTATTTTATTTATTTATTTTTAAGTTGGTTTGTAGTTAGTAAACCGGTGGGTGTGGTTTGGCATTTTTCAAATAAAATTGTGTCGACAACAGCGTTGGCAACAAAAATTTTCTGGAAAATAAAGCTTTTGGGCCCTCAGAAACGCCTTCCACGGTATTATCCTTTATCCGGAAGGGATTTATCGGTTTCTTTTCCAAAAAAAAATCCCAAAGCCCCTTTCCCATTACTGGAGAGGATTACTTAGGGCCAGCTACCTTTCTCAGCACATTTGCATTTGCAGTTGGCTGCTGCCAAAACACCCGGATTCGGGTATTTCATCTTTCATCCTCCCTGGAGGAGACAAGTGGCTGAGTTATAGCCAACTAATGCATCCAGGCAAGAAAAGAAGGGGTAAAAGAATGCGTGGAACATGTTACACTAATTACTAGCAAGGAATCCAGCTCATGATTAATTCTCAAATAATATTTTTTAGCTCCCGTTGGAGGATTGGTGGCGTGGGTTGGGCGGAAGGGATAATGCATTTTAGATTAATATTTCCACCAATGCAAAAGACATATATCCACTGATTACAAAATCAATACGAACACAACTCACAAAGTCATCAGCCAACTTGAGCACTAAACTACATATCAATATATAGACTTCAAAATCCACATGGTGTTCATTTTGGAGACGGTTGAAAAATTCGTTGAAAAACAAAATTGAGCTTTACTTTCGCTTTTTCCAATCTTTTAAATGGAATTTTACTTTATTGTCATTTTGTTGTGCTAGGTTATTTTTTTAAATGGAGTTGTTAATCACCTACTTAAGTTTAACCCTGTGGGCTAAATAACCTTTTACATGATTTTTATAGCTCATTCACCCACAATCTTTATTACCATTCACACAAAACCAAAGTAAACTAACTACTTCTCATTCACAATCCAAATACATAGTACAGCCATTAGCCCGGACTAGACAAAACCACAAAACAAAGCCAAAGATGATGATGATTCTGCAATAAAGATGACTGTGACCTTTGCCAATTTAATTGATGCTAATAAATTACTCATTAATTACATAAAAAGAGCATCTCCCACTATTTAATCCCCAGTTGAAAATAGTTTATTTTGTTTAGAAACTTCAAAAGCGTTAACCGCTCGTGTTATTGTTTGGGCTTGATTTATCGTTCGCCAACTGGCTGCTACTCCCGACTTTAAATTTTACACAAAATTTACACCAACAAGACACACTCCAGTTTTAAGGAGAAGAAACAACTCGTGCCAAAGTGTAATAATAACTTTTAGGGATTAGACAACTAGAATTTATAGCTACCTTCACTCCTTTCTTAAATTACACGCTTCCATTCCCATCCTACATTTATGAGGTAAACAAAAATAGATGCCAACACAAATTTTAAGGATGAGGTGAAATGTTTTAGTGTGAAATTGAAATTCCAAATTAAATTAAGAGAATTGCTACAACCGAATAAAAAATCCAAAGTCTCTCTAAGCATAGCAAATAATAAAAACAATTTTGTTGTTTTGTTGTACATTGTATATTTAATGGAATTTTGTATTTTTCCAGTTTTTTGCGGACGGAAGAGAAATGGAGGAAATCGATCGGTGGACTTTGGTCATAAATCTCTTCTTGTGAATAAAGCATCTACTGACGGCTCCACAAAATCCACTTCCAAGAAAAGCACGTAGACTACCAAAAGTACAACATGCTTGGCTGGACATGAAGAAGAAGATTTCCAACAAAAACTTCTTTTCTCAAAAGACAAATGCTAAAAAATGGCAATTGGATCAAGGGAAACAAAAAATTTATGACTGTTTCCATTAGAATGAATTTTCTCCTTGCAAATATTTTTTTTTGTGGTGGTGCTAGAATTGTAAATTTTATTTTATTTAAGATCTCTGAAATAAATGTTGGTTATAGTAAAAGATAAGGGGATTGGTGGTTATTTGAGGAATTATTAGAAGTGAGTATTCATGTAACGGGGAATAAATCCCTTCAGCACATTCTTCATCTTATAAATCCTCCCTTCTAACATCACAGCCATGACTGGAATAGACAAACACCAAATTGCTTTCACCCCAAAAGAAATATGGAACCACTCCTCAACTTTCTAACTTTCTTTAAAATATTTTAAATCCGCCAACTATATTTTCCCTAGATTTTAAATGCAATAATACATATGTCTCATCAAAGATTGACAATAATGATCCCGTTAACTTTTGTGATTTAACAGGAAGGGACAAATTTTAAAGACCCTTAAAAAATCAAATGCCTCACACGGGTACTTTAAAAACAATTCACACATGTCATAAACTATCGTCCCGTTACATCATATAACTTTACCGTTAATTTCCTCCTGCTTTGTTTTTACTTTTGCGTAACAATTTGTAGCATCTTCCATCCAGCATCTTTTTACGGGTCTCAATAAAAGTAAGTAAAAGTGCAATAAAATGATGAGAAGTCATAAAGCAGTCTGCTGTTGGGTCCCTCTCATTATGTCACCTTTTTAACTTAAACTGAATAGAACACCTCTGACTTTGACTTTGACTGACGTCTCTCAAAGTGACCCTCATAAAAAGTGAGAGTCCCTTAATTAGCCCTTAGCAATTTTTTAACAGCTCCTTACCTTTGAATTGATGTTTGGAGGCTGTAAACCTTGCCCTTAACTTTACTTCCTTAAGGTTTCACTTTTATTATCCCATTCTCTATTTTTATGACGGCTTTAAAAAACTCTCCCTAATTTTATAATGGACAGATGCTCTTTTTGCATTTTTTAGAAATCCATCTCAAATCTTGTCAGTCCTTGTCCAACTTGTCAGCTACAACAAAGTTCTGGAATATTTCTGGAAATTTTGGAGAAAAATAAAGTGATTGTGTTTTGTGGTGAAAGTAAATACTTCTCTTTTCCATTACATTAGAATAACAGTGGAAATTAATTAATTGATTTTATTTGTCCCCTTGTTTGTTTCCTATAAAGCGTCAGCAATCTAATCAGCTTTGCCGAAATCAGCCAAATGGAAAGCAATTCCCTTAATTAATGAGCTGGCACAACATAAATAAAAGAAAACAAGTGAATCTTTCTTTCTCTTTGGAAAATTTGGATTTTTTTGTTCTTAAAGACTTTTTCCAGGTAAGAAACATTTCCATTAGTTAGTTTGCATTCAGTAGGGATTGGAACTATGTTTTATGCACGAGTGGGTTGGAAAATAAGTGGATTCGGTCACTGAACGCAGATATTTTTTGTTATTAGATCATGTACTCAAAAACCATTTAATTTTAATGGCTTCCTTCTTGAATGAATTTTGGAAACTTTTTTAGTTAGGTGACAGTATTGGATTAGTTTTAGTTGGCAGCTCATGATTTCGGGATTGTCGGTTTGATTTGATGGAGTTGCATTGTTTTTATTTTCTTTCTTTGGAGAGAACAAAGTGCCGCTTTGTTGGTCACGGACTAATACTTTACTGTCCTCGAGGGGACAATTGCAAGGAAATGAAAGACACACAAACTAAATTACTTTTTTCAAAATCACGTAAAAATCTCAATGTCGCTTGAGAGTCGTTGGGCAATATAACCACACCCACTCCTCAAGGCAAACGGAAAGAAAAAAGACGAATCAAATTATTGAACCAAATCTGATAAAACTTTAGACATTTATATATCAGTCTAATAATGCTAATAAAAATATTTCATAAATTCATAAATCTAAATAATTTTAGCATCAACTCTTTGTTTGCTACTAATTTACAAGTTAAGCATAAGCTATATGCTACCCGGGTAGTGGAGGAATACATTTACGAAATTGGTAGGAGGGTGAAAGTGGCAACGTTTAAGAGGGTGAGAGTTTTCATTCATGAATTTGGTTAGTTTTAGGGCTGGCTTAGGATCCGCTTTTATTCGGCGTCAATTCATGCGTCACCTAGCTTTAGGGTTAAAAAGCCTAAAACAACTTTCTCCACACATATTTCGAATCCAAAGAGGGGGCATTATATAATACGTTTTACAATGGTAATATTTATGTGAAGGATGCGAATATGTACAATTAATATTTTATAGGTATTTTAATCTGAGGAGCAAATCTAAACTCTCTCTCTCTCTTTGCCAATGTTAGCGTGTTATTTTTGTATGCAAGAAAAAGTCCAATTACGAAACCCAAATCTTGTAATTTTTAGTGAAAATTTTCAAAATTTAATTAAATGAAAATTAGACATGAAAAGAGTCCATTTCACATTACTCATCATCTTAATTAATTAAATTACTAAATTATTTATGTAGGTTGATTGAATAATGACAATACGGGATTAATTAATAATTAACAACTACCTAGTTGAATGACGATAGTACATCTTATTTTAAATATTTATGTACATTCCTTATTATGCAACATTTATAGCAGCAGCAGAGCAACGATTTGTAATTTCCAACTACTGCACTACCCACTTAGTTAAATGCTTATCTAACAAACTGTACATTAATTATCAACAAATAAAAACAGTCAAAGTAATATAAAATAGTACGTATTTTGCTCAAAAAAAAACAACAAATCAAGTAGCTCACAACTTTGTATCGTATACAAAACAATTCAGCAGCAGTATTTATAATCGTATAACTGTTCATTACATTTTAAAATTGTATACATTGTTCGAGGTAATTGGGTTCAATAATTATTATTTTGGTTCTTCTGCTCTTTGAGAAGTAAATGGTATACTTTCACTTGAAGTGATTATCCAAACGACTAATTTATAAGAAGAAAGAAAACATACAAAAAGGAATAAAATATTGCCTCTGGGAATTCGGATTTTGTAAAATTATTTTGGTTTTCTCTTTTTGTGACAAATAAATTTATGACTTTCTTAATAAGTAGTAAATTAAATAAAGCTGAAGTTTGTATTAATCCATTATTAAAAGCTGTTACGTAATTCGATCAAGTTTTAGTAAAATTGCAACAAACAAAATAATAAATTAAGGATAAAATTTAAAGTTTGGGGTCAATCATTTTCCAACCTATGAAATATTTTCTGCGGTACAATTTCATTAATTAAAGCAGCGGAAGCAAGTATTTATTATTTGTAGGTATATTAAATTAATAATACTTTTCATCCTACGAATAATACGAAATTTTCGCCAGAATATGGCTTGAATTACATAGTTTATACCACAAAATTAAATTATGTATGTCTATATCATTATTGGACTGTTTGGTTTAAATAATTTCACGGGTATAAGTAACAAGTAATTTAAAGGGCACGGTCAAATCTAATAAGAAACTAACTTTTCCATCTTACATTTCGTATTATTTCCTCTTCTATTTAATTTGGCTACTCATAAATCCTAAAGTTTAGCAAGACTATGAGACTAAAATCATGTAGCTCACTAGTTAGCTAACTAATTTCTGTTTGTAGTAACAATATGAATATCAATCAATCATTATTACATTAAGTTACAGTTACGTATACTGAAAATGTATGTAGACCACACTTTGCACATTTCATTCAACTTTTAAAAACTTTGCACAATCGAAACAAATTATTAAAATCAAACTCAAATAAATTCTTATTCGTATCCCTTGTTCGTATACTTTTCGGTTTTGGTAGTGAAAGTTTTAGAAAGTCAAGTAAAGGAACGTTGATGCTACAACTAAATAAAATAAGTTAGCTACAAAACTAAGATTAAATTGGAAACGTTGAATGAATGAAGTGGCATATTAATCTTATTATTATGTATGTTGTTGTATCGAGATCTTGCGTTCTTAATTCTTTTAGACATAGGACAGAATCAGATTTTGGAGTGGGAGTGGCTTCAACTTTCCTTGTGATGTTTCTTTCTTCTGCATCCTCACTCAGTAAACGGATTTACAATCTGCAAAATAAATACAAAAATCTTTTAGCAATTTGTACTATTATTTTGTGGTTGTTTTGATAAAGCGAAATGTTCCCAAGATCATAAGACCACCAGACACAGAACAGGGATTAATTTGGTGGGATTTATTTGGCCTGGGGTTTAAAGAATTGTAACAAATTCACAATTCACAAAAACAGGAAACAAAACTTTCAATAACAAAATTTTATTTTTTTTATGGGGGAAATAAAATGAGAAAGTAAAAGGTCGATGAAATTAAATGTTCTCAGGTAGAAAAGAAGTATAGAAAAGAAATGGAAAGTGTTTAACAGAGTTTTAACTTATTGTTCAATTGAATACATAAATGTAAAAGTTTCATGCATGCAGTTAAAAAAAGTTTGGAAAATTTCTAAATGTATTAATTTATACTAGATTCACTCTTTGGAACCAACAATAATTTTTGTATGTATCACTTTCAATTTTAACACAAATTATTGAAATTCTTCCCGTTATATTCTTCCCACAAAAGTTGTAAACTTTAAGGGCCCTCTTTCCAAAGGCAACTGGACCTTTCTGATCTAGTTTTCGTCCCTTTTAAATTGTGCCATAAAACGATAATCTTTTTCACTCTTATTGAGCCTCATTGAAAGTGGCTTTGTTGTTTTGTGGGAGGTCCGAGACCTTTGAAACGATTACGTAACAAAGTGACGCTTGTTGTAGTCCTCCGCTCGGTTCTTCGAGTTCTTTGCCAAGAAGTGGCTCTATCCTCGTAAATAAAGTGAATCATTGGACTGCTAAGGGAAGTTGAGATGGCATCCCACAAGAAGGAAGAAGCTTAATTTAATTTGCCGTAATAATCTTCTTTTATGAAATTTGCAAGTGTTGGCTTTACGAGTTGTTTACATTTGTTAAATATGTGGAGATAAAAGTTGATTTTATGATCATTTGAGGTTTCCCTATCCACTTATCTTTATGTCTACTTTTATTATTATGTCCTCAGCTCATTTTATACCCAACTCTTTCTTTCTCCCTATGCACTTGCAAAATCTATGTAAACTCGTGCAAAAGTGAGCTAAAGGTCAACTCTTTTCATACACATGCAAAATTTGGGAGGCATGTAGGAGATTCCATTGTGATAAGTGTAATTTACCATAATCCAATTACATGGCCAATTATTGAACTATTAGAATAATGATGGATGGGACTACACGATCATGCATGACTTGGCTATCTTTGGTTGCTGCTCAAATGTTAGCCATGTAAAGATCAAATGAAACGATGAACTTTCAAATTGTAAAAAGTCATATTATGGCATTTTGAGAACAAAGAATAGAGTGCAAACGTTAAACGTTCTTGCAAAATGCTTTGACCACCTTGGACAAGGGCTTTAGAGAGAAAAATAATGGAAAATTGTAATTGTTTAAAGTCGACTTTGCTTGTTTTTTTTTTAAATTTTTAAATGCTTTCAAGTAAAATTAGATATCTAGAACTTTAGTTTGAGAAAATTGTTAAAATTGGATTGCGTAATTTTAATACCACGACAAACGAATGCTTTACCTCAACATTTAAAATATTAGCAGCTTTTTTGAAAAATTAAATGGTTTAATTGTTTAGAACCTGAGAACAGGGAAGAGTGAAGATTAAATTGGATTTTGTGAGTGAAAGTTAGAGAATATTTAGCTTTATTTGGAGGGTAAGCAAGAAAACGGTCATTGAGTTCAAATCAGAGTGTCCTCCGACGATTTCTGACCTCCCAAATTTAAACCTGATTTGCTCTGCTGTGCCTGCTTCTCTTGTTCATTTAGCTCCTTGATTGCCTGAATCTCCTTTTTCAGCTTCATCCTCCTAAAAAAACAATAGGCAAAGGTTAGCATTTCCCCACAAAATATTAGTAAAGTTATACCGATTCTGGAACCAGATTTTTATTTGTCGCTCCGTCAAACAAAGGGCGTGAGCCATCTCAATCCTTCTTCGGCGTGTGAGGTAATGGTTCGTATGGAACTCTTTCTCCAACTCCAGCGTCTGGTATCGAGTGTACGTTTGACGACCACGACGTCTCAGTCCATTTGCACCTGCAAAAATAATAAAACAACCCAATTAGCATTGGTCTCAATTTATTTGTTTTTCTTTTGAATGCTATTGTAATGCGCAGGAATGGAATGAAAAGTGATCCATCTCTTTGACTTGGTTGGACTTAGCTATCGATTAATAGATTTCCTTTTTCTTTGGATTGGATTTAAGGAAATGGATTTGGGAAGAAGAAAGTTTTTTTTCTTGGTTTACTAGTTTTTTTGCCATGCATTCATTTATTTTGTATTCTCCATTCTAATAGGGAGAAAGTGGATGGTTGCTATTTAGGGCCTGTCTCCTTGATTTATACCGCACCAGGATTTACGTCGTAATTTATTAATGCTGTCTCAATCTAAATCTAAGTGAGCTAGCTCTGAATAAAGTAAACTCTGTGATGGAAATTGACACAAATTAATTTATGAGGCATTTTGGGATTTACTCTCCCTATTTTTTTTCTTTCCCTACCTAAAAATCTAATCAATAAGGATAGTGAAAAAGTCAATTAAAAGAGGTACAACTTTCACTTGTAAAATGTAAGCAAAGTAAAAAATGGGCTAACTCCACAAATGTGAAAAGTTTCTGGATAAAAAGTTTTGTTGGATGAGTTGTGGGAAGACAATTTTATTTGGTGGTTGGGTTAGATTGGATTTTACTGTTTTAGAATTTCCCTTGGCTTTGGCATTGTCACCAACGGGGAGAGGATTAGAGATCCAACCACAGCCAAACATTTCTCAAAATTTCCAGCAGAGTTTTAGCAGGATTAGTCTTCTTCCGGCCCAAATCCGGGTTAAATGATTTATTTATATATTTTAAGGTTGTTGGAGAAAGCAGGAAATGCCAACTATTTATATGTTCACACCTTTCGGAAACTTTACTGTAAAATATTTTTGAGGGTGTGGAAATTTGTCGCCTTTGTTGCATTTGTTTGTTGTTGATTGTCTCTCCTGATTTAAAATACATTAAAAGAGCATTAAAGAAAAGGTGGGTTTGGGTTCCCTTGATAGGGGAGGAATGTCCCTTCTTGTCCTGTCACAGACCCTGATGAATGGCCCTGATGGCGTGAATAATGGCTGGATTAAGGATCCTGATTTATGACCCAACTGTGTACATGTACGTACTAAGATGGCTGCTTTATGCGCCTCATTGTTTAAAGTAAAAATTGTCCAGCTAAATTAAAGGCTCAGGTGGAAAGACTGCTTAAAGTTGAATTGATTGGCAAAATGAGACTACAAAAGAAGACCACCACTCTTTTTTTTTTATATCAGCATTTCTTTAGTTGTTCAATTATTTTTTGGAAATTGTCCAAACCAAATGCAGTTTTCTCTTTCATTCGTTTTTTTTTTGTCTTTCGAGGGCTTGGGGGTGTGGGAAATAAAAAGTCATCAAAAATAGTGCTTTTTAGACAATTCTTATGATGACGCTGGTTAGATTGGATTGTTTCCTCACTTTTTACAACCACCCGGGGACGTCCGAGCCGACGCAGCCCCCAAAAAGCAATTATCCTCCGCATCCCATTTTTTATCAAACTCGATCAAGAGATTAATGTCTTTATTCTCTCAAGGGTTAGATTTCCGGATTTCTCAGTCTCTCCCTTCTTTGATAAACTCCTCATGGCGTCATTTTACTTAGATATAGATTATCGGTTGGTTTTTGGTCCCACTCAATTTATTGTACAATCCCATTCAAATCACGTCTGAATTTATGGCTTTTGATTAATTCAATAAAATTTGGGTGAACTAAATGAGAAAACAATGAGGATACAAATCAAGTAAAATTGACTTTTAAAAGCAGATGGTCACTACATATGACCCATGCAAGTCCAAATTGGAATTTAGCATTTCCCCAAAAGTCTGTCAATTCTGGATAAATTATGGGGGAAGGGTTAGTTGAGGAGGCAAGAGAAAGTCGTGCCCACTTAAAAGTAGAAGGCTCGAAGTATGACCCTTTGTCTTATGCATCTGCTAAATTTCATTCAGATTAGTTTAGCACGTAAATTATAACCGCATTGATGGGAAATATATAATTGGAGCAATTTGAGTCCGGCAGTTCATTGTTACATAACGTAGTATCATAGTGTACGTGGTAATTTTATTGTTGCCTTGCATTGGCCAATTACATATTGTGGTTAAACTATTTGCCCAGGAGCTGTGTTTGGCATTGAACTTTTCTGCTTGCTCGTGTGTTTCCATATTCTTGTGAATAAGACAAAAGAGTTCTATTTCTGTTTTGGGAAAGGGTTTGGAGGAGGTGTCCTCACTAAATCATGGCGTCTGACTAACAAGCCCATAAATAAGGGTGACTTGGGACACTGCCTTGACAGTTCCTGCAACACAGCCAATCGCCAACCAACCGAAACAACAAACCATCTCAAACTCGCCAACACAAAACTTCCCAAACCAAAGGGAAATATTTGAATGAAAATATTTAAAATCAATCGGGAGCTCGTAAATAAAAAATAATGTGAAGATGTTCAATTAGCTCCAATTAAGATTAGGCTAAAAGGCCACTAACAGAAGTCTTATAAATAAACAGAGGGCCCTCCTCCCTTGTTAAAGTGCCCATTCTTTAAATAAAGGACAAATTGGATATTATATATAACCCTTTGAGCCAAGGGAAGATGAGGGCCCTTAAATAAACAACAAGGGCTGTAGATCCATTCACAGATTTCTTATTTATAATCCAAACATTTTAACACTTTAACAAACCACTCACACCCTACTTTTTTTAAGAATAAAGACTCGTTTTACTTTGGGACCGTGTCGAATGTCGATTTTTGGAGATAGCTCAACATACATATACATAGGAAGGGAAACAAATTCTGTTTGGAAAAGAAGCAATTAGTCAATGTCTCTCTTCTTGGACTATGCAAATGATTTAAATTTAAATGGAAAACTTTTGTGTATTCGTTTTCTTCCGAAATGCTAGTTAATCTGATAAAAATGGGGCTTAGACTGCCCTTAATGGATATTTATATAGACCCTTGAAATTAAATGCTTATCTGTTGCGGAAGAAGTTAAAGAGATACTTAGCCCAGTCAAAGTTTACAATGGAGAAGCGTTTTTAAATATTTTTAAAACATCTTAAATCTAAGTGTTGACGGGATGAGAAAGTGTTTTAAATAAAATATTTAGAAATGAAAAATTTTGTAGGGGATTTTTACATCCAATGGACAATATTTCATCAGTAAATTGGTTTAAAAATTTTTATATTAAAGCCAAGATGCAAATGATCCAATTTGCTAATGCGGTTTTTTATTGGTCACATTTTAATAATTTTCTACGCCCATACTAATTTATCGGATTAGTCTAATGTTATCAAGGGATGTGATAACAAACATGACAAACAAATTTGAATATTTATTTAAATCACATTTCTCACTCCCTTTGGTTAAAAATTGCTTTCTCTGCCAATCTAAAAGATTGAGCAGGGAAATAAAAAAAACTGTTTCAATTCTCTCAAACCCGAATCAAATCCCAAACCAAATTTTTATCCCCATGCAAAGTGACAAATTGGAATGGATTTTTAAAAATTATTGCGGAAGGAGTGAGGCTAATATTTAAATGTTTTGAGTTGGATATAATTAGTGAGGGGGGAAGCAACAGCTTAGCCAAATTCCCCTTCATTTTATTCCACTGGTGTCATTGATGTCATGTAAATACTGAGGCGTAAAATTGGACATTGATAATAATACCTACAACTATCTATATCCCCGAAATTTCCCCCAGTTTCTCCCTCCTCTTATAAAACCGGATATTATCCTCCCAAACACTCACTCAATTATCTTCCCCACCCACCAAACGCCACCCTCCCTCTTATTTATTTATCCAACTTTTCCCCTTCTTTCTCCCCACAATTCTTACATTATTTCGGAAACTTTATATTTTCAAGATAAACTTTGCAATATTGAAGAAAGAAAGTATCATTTTGTTCGTTTTTCAACCAAAATATTAATCAAGATAAGAAACTTTGAAATTGCTTAAGCATAAAGGAAATTATTAAATAGCATAAACAAACAAATAATAAGTACGCACAAACCCATCATCACTTGGCTCTAACAATGAAATGATTACGTAATAATAATACGAACAACATCCATTTAAATAGAGACAAAGAACAAAGTTAGCTTAGCATTCACACACATCCAACCAAATAATAAGTATGATTACAATTTACTGCAGTGAGATGATTTGCTATTTAGTTTCCATCCTTTTTTTGCCCCCTCTTCTTAGTTGTCACGTTTAGATTTATGTCTTCATCTTCTCTTGGACAACACCTTGTTTTGTTAACAAACCCAGCCAAGCCTATGCAAATTTAAATTCTCTCTCAAAGGAAACTGGGAACAAATCATCGACATCATAATTTTCTTTCTCGTCAGTCTTTGATTTAATGCATGAACTGAAATTCCAAACGAGAAATTCCTAAAGGAACTGGTTTGCCTGCAAAAATCTAGCCATTTTATCAAAATCCAATCAATCATTAAAGAATCGATTTAACAACTTTGTTTCTAGTTAAGTAAGTAATTTGGCTCTGGTTTATTTAATCTGGATGAAGGTAGCAATTAGAGAATTCTCACTCGTTCCTCTTCCACTTGGCCTGGAAGTAATTTTTAGTTTTAGTCCTTCACGGCTCATGTACATGATTTAAGAGATGTCGGCCTCCTTTTATTTATTTCCTCACAAACTATTACAAAGTTCCATATGCCACAGTCCAAAAGCAAACTCTCTCCTTCCAGTCTAAACTAAAATGGTGTGGAAATGTGAGAAAAATTTTCTCTTAAGGCTAAAACCGCAGAGCATTGCAATGCACTATCATCATCCCTCGGTACCACCTTATAAAAGTAATGACAATTGATAATCGATGCTTTTATTGCCCATTACTCTCCCTCTTTAAATGTGACGAATACATACATTTCTCTCCATTGTTTAGATTAGAGAAGAACAATCCATTTTTTCTCCTTTGTTGCTTACAAATCAAATTAAGGGATATGTACTACATCCACTTAAAAGTAAGCACCTTTATTTAGATATACTCCAGCCGCTTGTTTGTGAATAAAAGTTTGGCCAGGGGAAGTAAACGATTATTTAATTTAGAAGTTGGAGGGTGTAGTTGCACATATTTCTTAAATTAATAAAATCCAAGCCAAAGGAAGTAGCAGCTTGTGCATGTGTAAGAAGAAATACAAAACTTGGAAATGAGAGAAAAACTTTTTCTATATATTTCTCCACATTAAATAATCTACTAGCACCAGATGGCTAGATTTGGAAAGAAGAAAATATGAATAGAATTTTAAATTAGCGAAGCAGCAAGCAATTGCTGCATTTTGTTGGATTTATAGTCTTGGCTTTGCTTACTTGTGACCACATAACTCTTGTCTTTGATTTATTTCTTGCTATGCATTATGCATTATATAATAATCCATCACGCAATTTAACTTTGCCATCAACCAACTAATTTTTCTGAGAAAACGGGTTCTTCTCTAAACGAAAAGACTAATCTCCTCCATGTATGTAACAAGTTGAGAAAATGTAAATAGTTTAATGATGTTGACCAAGAATTTAAATAACTTGGTGTGTGGATAAATCCTTAAAAGCTAGTTCCAAATTACATGTTTACAAAAAAAAACATCAATTTGAGCAATTTTCGTTGTTGCGAAAATCAATATTTATATAATCCCTGGGACAGACTTTTATAAATACTTTTAATAAAGCATACAACAAGCGAAATCAAAACTGTTAAAAATAAATGTGGTCACCCAATAAAAAGCTGTGAAGTAACAACTAATCCAATAACTATTACATAAAGAAGTGGTTAATTGACTTGAAATGGGGCCATATAATAATGTGTTGTTAACAAGTAATAAAGTTGGTTGTTAAATCTTCTTCGCCCTTAATAAAAGATAACTTAATCCAAAATAATAAAATGAGCAAAATAAAGCAAGCAATTAAGTGGAAAGGGAGAGTCCGGTCAAAAATGGCTTCTTTCTTATTTATTGGCTCCTGCTCCAACGAACGCAACGCTAGACAATATTCCATGCAATGGCTGCTCTCTCTCTTCACATGTCATCCGACGTTCTGCACAATTGAGTTGTAAATCTCTTTTGAGTTTTGGACAACTCGGGAAAAAATTAAGAAACTAAAATAATTATGAATTATCACCTTTCCTCACCCCAGTAGTAAGGACAAGTGCAATAAATTATAAAAGTTGCAAAGAACTAAAGAACTAAACTCACGGGGGTATATAAATATTCTGGTTTTGGCTTTTGTTTTAAATTTAAATTTTAAATTCATCTTCTACTATTCTCAAGATTCATTAAAGTCCATGCTACTTTTATGTGGGCCTAGTAAATCTCTTTGGGACATCCTCTCATGTTTCCTATTTCGTTTCCTCCTCCGGAAATTTAAGCTAGCTTAAAATTTTTATCCCACGAAATTTTTTTCAACATTCGGATCTCATTAAGAAGTTTTTGGAAAAGTTACAAAATAATTACCAGGAAATTAACAAAGAAGGCTCATTAGTGAGTGAGCCGATAATTGACACAACATGAAAAATTTTGTGTCAAGCATCTTGTTGCCATAAAATGGTTAAATTGGCTATTCCCTTAATTAAGTGGAGTCATAAAATCCTCCTTTGTTTACTTTATCATCACGTAGAGCTACATACCTTGGAAAAATAAGATGTAATGTGTTAAAACAACAGTTAGTAACCACATACTAAAATTTCATTTTATGACAAACTAAACTATTTATTCCACTGAATTTTCTTGGTGGATGTAACACGAGAAGGGACTCAAAGTGCGCTTTCCCTTTTGATCTTGGCTTTGGATAGAAAATGTGAATTTGATACTTGGACAAACTCAACAAAACTTTTATGTCTTTTAGACACCCGGACCATCCGCAAAAATAATATATTATGTTTCTGTTTTGTCCCTCATATTACAACAATTGTTTATGCAGATGGAGACATTTGATACCGTTGCAATGCCACTAACTAAACATTAAAATTAAAACATGAAACTCAAGATAAGATACTTGTGCCTTGCAAAGTCATAAAATTATTTGCCAATTGACTTGTGCGGTAAGAATTCCACATAAACAAAGATATATTTAAAATTAAATAAGTTTAGTATAATTTAAGTATTCAAAGAATCAGTTTGTAAGTTGATGCCTTTGTTTTTCGTTAATTTTGCAACTGTATAAATGGATTTAACATTTTTTATATTTTTTTTGTCTTGCATGTATTCAAAAAGTTTCATAGACTTTAGAATAAGAAGAGAAGGGTTTGGTTTGCTTGCTTTGTTCGATATTCCCTTGAGATGATGGGAAAAAGTTTCAATTTCACGGACATGAATTCGATTTAAATATTTTGGCTTTGGATGAAAGGGTTGCTCTCCTGTTCCCTTATTTTATGAAATTCCTTCAAGAGTAAATTTAAATTAAGAAAAGAGAGTGAGAGTGGAATAATATATTTCATGTATATATATAAACAAGGAGTAAATAAATGGGATAATTATAGGCATTAGAATTACAACAAAATGTAATTAAAGCTCCCCATTAATTCATCAGCAGCTACAAATCTATTTCATTGGGGGGAGAGAAAGTCTCATTACTTATCCTTATAAATTAAGTCAAATGGGGAAAGTGAGAATTTTAGCTAGCTGACCAAAATTCCAAAATTTTCTCCTTCTTTCATATCCCCCAAAGGAAGGCATAAATCCATCCACTTTTTCATCTTCTTCTTTAGGAATGGGAGGGGAGTTGGGCACGAGTGGGATAATTATTACTTTTTAATCCTCCGTTAATTAAAAGTGCGAAATAAATCAGTATGGGATGAGCCCCTTTGGAGAAATTATTAAAAGTGGTCAAAATGGGAGGATTTTCTACTAATGTGCGACTGGAAGACAGAAAAGTAACAAGTAATTCCTCAAACACCATTTCCCATCTGTGTCCTTTTCTATATACAAAATGAAGGATTTTCTTAAATGACTCAAACCACGCCTTCAGCAACATTTTCCCATTAGATTATGTTTAATTTTATTGAGGCTGAGGAAAATGGTGCGGAGGAAAATTATGCAAAATTTCAACCCAAAGATAATTACGAAGTGATAATGAGAAAACTAATTTCCATAACGGACACAAAATCATTGCCAAAACTGCCTCTGCTTTGCCCTCATCTCATGCAAAAGATATACCAACGTTGGGATATAAAATGTGGAGAATTTGTGTGGGCATGAGAGCAGACTTTTTAACTTTTATAAAAATAAAATGTCTTGCTCCATTTAATAATAAAAACGAGTTTCAACTCATTCACTCTTTCTTTTATTTAAATGTAATTGAACATGTTTTCTCAATTGACAACTGCAAATTCAATTCATTAATGCAGACTAATGAGCGTTGCAAATTTTTATGCAGTTTAGATAAGGAAGGTTATCAAACCAGGACCAGTTTAACTATAAAGCAAGTAAATGCAACAGGGAACGAAGGACATAATAAAAGCACCATAAATAGCCAACAGAATCGGCCATTAAATGGACTGAAAAGTGTCCATTATTGGGGAGAAAGGATTTAGTTCAAATTCCTTGGTCAACAATACAAACCCCGGATTTAAATTCACTTACACTCCAAACTAAACAATGAGTCATCTGATCTCATCTATTTTTCATTACTATCCCTTGTCCTTGTCCTGACCACAAACACGCGAGAGAAGAGAGTTATCAATGGAATAAGGGAGTGATTTTAATGATGATCCACCTTCTTCTTTTACAACATTAGACATCTTCGTGCGGATGCTAAGCTAAAAATGGAGGAAATAATGCCATTCTACTTCACTACTTTGGTAAAATCGATATAAGTTGTAATGTCCCCATAAAAGTGTATATCTATTCATCTAAAGTGGCTCTAATGTATCCATATTTAAGCCGCTTTATCTACAATGTCTCCTGATCTTTTTTCTCAATTTCCATTTTCCCTTGCCAAATTTCAAATTCATTCTTAAATTATCCAAAATCGATAAAACAGATTTTCTTTTCTGGTAATAATTTCTTTATTATGTATGACTACTGCAATGTCTGTTTGCCCATAAAGACTATATTTTCAATAGTGTTATTTACCCTTGCCACAACTTGTCTACGTCCATTTGCAATCCTCCAGATTCAATCTGTTTTTAAGATTAGTAGCAGGGACAACAAAATTTATAGGAATCTCTTTTTGAATTTGATTTAGAAACCAAACGTTTGGTTGCTTCCTTGTCTGTCGGGTTCTCTTCCACTAATTCAATTTCTATGCTTTGCTTTGGATGAAAAAGTAGCCGGAAAAGAAGCCGTTCCCTCTCATTGACTTTTTTCTTAACGGCTTGATTTGAGTATGAGCAAAAGATACGTATTATACATGTGGTATTTGTGGTAACGAGCTATTTATGAGTGGATTGAGATATTTATAACAGAGAACAGATGAGCACGAGCTACATGTAAAAAATCTCAAAATAGCAGCTTCCAAAGAACAATATTTTCCCTTCCAAAATATTTTCAAAGATGAGGGTGGATGAATTGATTGGGAAAACAACTTTTGTGCATAAGATAGCCTGCGGTTGGATTAAAGAAATTAATGTCTACTCAGCTGTGAAAAAGAGTCATTGAATTACTCAATCGGCCACACCAACCAATTGATAAGCTTATACACAGTTTGTCCTTCTCTTCTTATCTCCATTTCATAAGCGCCGCATCAATTCCTCATTTTCCAAGAAAAAGGGAAAAATTTACATAGATTTCTTTCATTGAAGGATGAAACAAAACCAATAACTAATGCACTCCTTCCTCCATTCCATTATTTAGATTTGGAAAAAAGTCATGAATGAATTTGTTTCTCCCAACCACTCCCTCTTCTTCCAATTCCCTAAAAATGTTATTTCTTTTTCTTCCCCATGCCCAAGGTGGTTAGTTTTTAGACAAGTATCATTGGAATTTGTATCTCATCTCAGATCAGAGCAGATGGATTGGTTTGCTTCCTCTGGCTAAATCCCATTATGTAAGATGGAAATAAAAAGTTTTGAATTGCAAAATTCAACCCAAGCCAAGCAAAGGTTAACCCTTTATCCAATACATTACTTCCAACGTCTCATTTAAATGGCAAATTCAATCTACGTAATGCAAAGGGAAGGGAAAAGTTTGAACATTTTCACACTCTCAACTTTTGAATAAAATATTTTTACTTTCTGGTTAATATGATGAGATGAAATTCTACTTTTGCGACGTAGAGATGAATAATGGACTAGAGCCAGAGCCAGGGCTCAAGATTTATGCCGGACTGCTGGAAAATTACGGAGAATTATTGGCATTTCTCCCTATAAGGCCCTAATGGGTACTAGCCCCAGTAAAAGGATTACCTTCTTATATGGAATTACATTACAGTAGTGCAAATAATAATGCCTTTCTTCTTTTCCTAAAATGATTTACGTCTCAGAAAGACCACTCTCTTGTTATTTCCTCAACAGCAAACTTGTTCCGAAATTTAGATAAAGTTATTCAGGCAATTTAGGGAATAGAGAGCAGAGGTTGGAAATTGAGATTGCAAGTAGTCACCCCTTATAATATCTCAAGGGCCTCATAAGTCTCTCTCCAAAATTAACCCACCCCACCTTTGTATATAACTATATACTATGTACCTCTTTACTATATATGAATACACCAATTACAGTGAAACTGACGAGGTTTGGTGGCCTTTAATAATTCAATTCTCACTCAATCCAAATAATAATAAGGGAAATTCCAGGCTCAAATTCTCAAAGGACAACAAGTTAATAATGGAGGGAGACGGCCCCATTTGGAAACCTTTATGAAGTTTAGATAGCATATAAAATGTCAATTACAACCAATATCAAGAGAGGGTGACGATATTATGTACTCCTGGCATTAAATTGCGTGCAAAGTGAGCGATGCGTCATTCTCCGTCTTCTTTGGGAGATGTTAACTTACCTGCAATTACAAAATATAAACATTCTTAGCACATGCATTCATATGAAAGTTACAAGGCTCGTTTGTGTTTGTGTGTGCAATTAAGCGCAATTATAAAATGTAAAGTGTTGGATTTATTGCACGCCATGCAAAGCTGGGATTGTTGGTAGTTGTTGGCCATAAAAATCGATGGACTCTGTGCCCTGATTGGTTGGAAGGGTTGGAGAAAGTCCGAAAATTCTTGGCCTGGGATTTATGCCTCTGCTTTCTCTGCTCCCTCCAAAAAGAGAGATAGAGGGAAGAGAAAGTGCTTTTGGGATGAGATATAACTGAGAGAAGTTCAACATGTCCTAGCCAACCGGAAATTTAGACTATCTCTCTCCATCCATTATTATTTTGTCCTCTGCTTGGAGGGAGCCAAGCGAAACCAACTATTTCATCCAACTCTCTCCTGTCCCACTGAATTATTCTCCAAAAACTACCAAATTCTGCTGAGCTACCATTAAAAGTAAAACATAGACACCTACATCTACTTTTAGTCTCTGCTGGTGGCAAAAAATTTGGCCCATTTCTCTCCTGCCAATATATGAATGTAACTATTGTGTATATGTATGGCTAGAGCTTTCTCCATTTCCTTTGGATTTATTTAGTAGTGTGCGGGGCCAGTAAATCTGCCAAAGGGGTAAGTGAATGGAGATGATAAGTATCTAAAGTTTGTGGAAGTTAGTTATCAAATAGTCAGCTCTTTCTCCAGATTGTCCATCCTCCGAAGCCAAAGGCGCCGAGAGTGGGACAATTTAACCTGGCCAAAGCTAGCCAAAGTCCTCCTCCACATAATTCATCTGTAAACTAAACAGAAAAGTTTGTCCCGTAGAGTTTTGCATGGGGAGTGGCGACTACAAATTAAAATTGGAAAGTGACTCTGATCATAAATCACATAAATCAGGGTAGAGCTTTAGAGGAATATTTTAGCCCATGCGCAAGTCATTTTGTATCATTGATCCAACTTTCTCAGGAAATACCCGACTGGAAGTTCCTTTCTCTCACATTTTTTACACAAAAACCATTTTTCTTCTGGCAAAAAAAAAGTTTCTCAAAAGAAAAAGAGTGGGGACAAATTTCCTTCCTTTCTAAGTTGCATATAGTCGCAGATGTTTGTATATGACTACTAATCTCTAAATGGAGTGAAGGTACTTTGAACAAAGTAAACTAACACTTTCTCCGGAAATGTGTAATGCCAAAAAATTCACTTTTGTATTTTATTCTCCTCATTGTATTGTGAGGTTGGTTAAATAGGGAATTTGGATCTTTCTCTTCTTTTCCAAAATAATATTTATAAGTCAGCCATTAAGTTCAAAGATCACGTAGGATCCAGTGCTTGGGATTTTGGGATAAATTCCCCCTGTTCCAAAAGCATACTAAATATATCAAGATGAGGGATGGGGACGAGAATGCATGCAAACTTGTGACAAATCTAATCCCCTAAACCCTTCTTCTAGTTCAGCTGTTTCTCGACATCAAATCCCAATTTATTCTCGGCGTTTGGGAAAGGGTCACCTGCAACCAAAAAACTAACAAAATGTGCAGGGTGCAAAATAAAATGATGTTCTTTGTATATTTAAATTCCAATAAATTTTGGCCTTGCCACTTAATAAGAGACTTGGATAGTTCAGTTAAGTAAGTTATGTCTGTGCAAGAAATTACGACTGTTTCTATTTTGTTTTCCTCGTAATTTGCCCTCACTTTACTTTCCCTGCTTTCTCCTTAATAATAAGGACGAGAGTTATGTACAAGAATGTGGAGGAAACTAAATTGTATTTATTTCTCTTTCTGCCTTTTCCTAATCTTTCCTTAAACTTTGGAAATGAACTCATTTATATCGGATATTAGATTCCATAAATATAAATACCATAAACATGTAACCTTTTGTTTTTCAAAATTTATCAAATCTACAAATCTCTATGAGTTCTCAAAAAATCTTTGTAGTATGTAACTCCATCAAAATTTGTTGTACAAGCATTCCATTATCCGCATCAGCCAATTTTAAAACAGTCCAAAAATTCCATTTATATCCACCTACATCCGCCGCACAAAAAAGTGGATGGAAAATTTGCGTTTGGAAAAATATGTTTTCGTGTAACTAATGACGGGGTTTACTCCATCTCCATTGGTTGATAATAGAAAGGGGGATTTTTCTTGTAAATATTTCACCTCATTCCACCAGAATTCAAATTCCTCGCGTGCCAAAAGTGAATTTGGAGAGGAAAGCAAGCAAAGGGAGCTACAACTAGTAAACTAAGTATAATAATAACAATGTTAAACAACAAGAGAACTTTTGCATATAAACCACAAAACAATACATGACACGACACGGAAATCAGATTAAGGACCCAGATGAAATGGAATTATAAATTACCCTCTTATTTAGCCAGCAGAATCAACAAAAAACGATTTTCATATTATGACAAACTAATAAACTAATGCTCCAAACATCCAATAATCATTTTAAATTCATTTCAGATTGGACTCTACACACTCATCTATGTACATTTGGAAATTTGATGATGACTACTATATAACCACATCAGTTTTGGGTGAGTTTTCAAAATAAAGAAAAAGTTTTATAAAAAGAAAGTTTGATACACCCTGTAGATGTAACACATGGCTTTTATATAGCTTTGTAAAATTTCTATTCCATTCTCTTTGTGATTTATTGGTGTGAATAAATAGTGAGCATGTTCTTTGGAGACCACCCCCACCGACTCTCTCTTGTTCTTTCCCTTGGAGAAAGTTTGTTGGAGGAAGCAGTCTCTGGAGAAAGAAAAGGAATCCATCCACAATTTAAATTACCCTTTCTCTCACTCCCATTCAAATTCTAATTCAACCCACGAACAAAAACCACTTTCTTTCTATACACCACTTTCTCATATAGCGGAAGGATTAAAAGAGACCCGGTCTTAAATTAGTGGGGAAATAATATAACACAAGAGTTATCTCTTTTACCTAAGATTTAATTCAAACAGTTTTATACAGGGTGAAAGTTGTATGGAAATTATTTTTTACCTATTGCCACTTTTGAGATCCATGCTGGGATATTATACTTTTATTAATCCCATGTAAAACTAAATTATTGCTTCCCCTCCAGAGGATGATGACAATGTAGCAAAACGTTTTATATTTATATAGCACCTCACAAATTACGACATGTAAAATTAGAGCAATAAATATTTAAAGTAGTGCACGTTATAAGCGAGGAGTGGATGGATGACTTGTATTAGGCAATAAAATGGCTGCCACCCTTCGTTGTTTGTAGGCTGGGTCAGTTCCCTAAATATCTTTCCATCTATTTTTGCATCAACGCAGCATTACGTAACTAAACCACCAAAGCTCCATAAAAATCCATAAAAAGCTGTACCCTCGTGAGCACTTAAGGGATAACCTACCAATCTCTGTATCCTCTTAGAATTTACAGTGTATTAAGGGCTCTGGGTACAGGGCTAAAATAAAAACACAAAAGAGTAGGTCAAGTTCACCTGGCCAAGGGTCTCAAAATCTCAAGTCATAAAAAACGGTTGCCGTTAAGAGCCCCTACCTTAAGGGCCATAAACTTTTTTAAAAGAAATCCGCTATTTTTAGTAAAGGACAGTTTACAGCTTAGACCCTCAAAGTGAAGAAAAGGCCTTAAAAAGTCTAACTGCACTTCATTCTCACTCTTTACGTAAAGTAGCGGATTTTTATTTTGTTTTATTGCATCCTTTCCATTTCTAAGGGGTGCATTTTTTTATTTTATTTTAGGGACTTTACTAAATTGGGAGCAGGGCTGTCAATCAAAGGGTGCCATAAATACATAAAAGAGATGGAAATAACAACGCAAAGCTCCTCTGCTTCCATTGGATAACTTCTTGTGGTGTCCAAGTGTTAAAGGTAATAAACCCATTTAAATTATAACAAATAATGTTACATTTTATTACGTATTTTTAAGCTGTCCCATTTTAGCTTTGCTCATCTTCTTTTTTTACCAAAAAGGTTTTTTTTAAGTCAGTTTAATTTTATCTGCTGCTAGAGATAGAGAAAGATTTTTAAAAAAATATTTGTTAAATAAGTTTCCAGAAAAATGTATAAAAGCTCAATCCCGTGTTAATTTTAAGTGATTAGTGAATAAAGCCGAAAAGTGTTTTTTATATTAAGAAAAAAATTATTGTGCCGTTTGTTTTTTATTTGCCACTTTGCTAAAAGGATTTGTAGGAGCTTTTGTTTGTAAGGTAAGAAAGCAAGTTTTTTTTGTTTATTGCAAATTTATTTCCTCTCCCATTACATTGTAATTTCATTCATTTTTCATCAGAATAGAGTCATGGTTCAGAAGCCAACTCTGCACGGAGATAAATTATCTATTTGGGAAATGAAATGAAGCACACAAAGTATTGAGTAAAATTATGCATTTTGGCTCAGCCTCTATCTCCATTTTCACTCCAACAATTTCCAAACTCTATCCCACCTGGAGGAAATCGGATTATTTCCTAATTTCCTAAAAATCTTTCTTCTACAAAATGATTTATCTAAAAATTCCTCATATTACGTAACATACTACGGAGCCAAATTCCATATGAAAGGAGGAACGGTCGGAGATTATTTAAAGCTTTTGTAAAAGCACAAACATTTCTCTTCATTTTCGGTCTTTTTGCGTTGCCAAAAAGCTACCCGGGTAGTACATGGTAGTAGTAAGAGAAGTAAAATCAACCAACCAGACCCAAGTCAAGGGCTTTAGTTCCACAATAAATCTCAATGGAGGAACGTCATTTTGAATACATTTCTCATCATTTGTTACTCAAAATATATGTATAAAGCAGGCAGCCAAAAGAAAGAAAAAAAATGCTACACAAATTGAGAGTCCATGTCTTATCACTCTTTCACGGGGGAAAGTTTTGCTTTATGGCTTTGATTAAGAATTAGGAGAGTGGGGGCGAAATTTCTTTCTCAAGGTTTATTTTGCTTTACTCCAACCAATAAATCATGTTGTTATCAACGTAGTTCATAACGAGTTGTGACATTTCCAATTTTCTGGAGAATTCATGGCCATTTTGGACATCAATCTGGGATCTCTCTTGGGCAATTCTTTTTTGGGGGGTGTCGCAGATGCGCTTCTGGCCACATATTTCCTTCCTCCTTTCTTGAGGGGCTTTAGTTATATATAGTTAACTTCTTTGTATTCCGAGGGAAACCGGGAAATAAATCTCGGGATGCTACCAAATCTTTCATCTTTATCCAACTCCCACCCAACTAACCCCCGCCACTTACACTTTTCTCCCCACAAAAATAACACAAGGTCCTTTTAAAAAAGAGAATATGTAAATTTTACATAGACTAACCAATTTGTAGAATAAAATTGCTTTTGATAAAAAATATATAGTGTCAAGAGCAGACTATTAATGAGACCACACAAGTAGTGAGTGGTCAAGGGTTTAGTTTACTTTTCGCAGTTTCCCCCTCCAGCATTTTGAGCTGGACACTGAAAACATAATATGCACTTCCATAATTAAGATTAAGATGCTGGGTCTCTATATGTGGAATATCTGCATGGGGATCTTGGGCGAGTGAGAAAAATGTTCCAAAATAGGTAAACTGAGGCTATCATTTACAAATAATTCCTCATCTCTTATGAGTCTCTTTTATGTAAATGAGAGCAATTTTGGCTTGGTTTACTTTACTTGTTTTTAGAAAAAAAGTGGATAGCTCAAAAGCAAAGTTGCGGTATAGAATTTTACATGGGGTAAAAAATAAATTCCTCTTCTCCACGATGGATTACAGAAGAGAAGAGATGTGATGTGACTGAGTGAGTTAGTGAGCACGTTCTTTTTACGTTCGGGGTGTGCCAAAAAAGTGAAAATTTTACACTTTAACAATGTCATATATTATACTTTCACCCTGTACAAGTCCTTTGTACGTGTCCAAACTCAAAACATGTTGCAATTTATCTACAAGACAAAGGTTTTTAAAAATATTGCATTTTAAGGTTCATCCATTTTGCTCAATTTTTATTCACAAATTCCCTGAAGACTCCTCCAATCGATTTGCTTAGGAGAGGAACTTGTTTTTCCAGCCTACACATTATACTACTACTATTATATTAGTTGTTGCATAAGAAGGTGTAATGGGATTGCAGTGAGTGCATTGCATATAAAAAGTGCGAGCCATCTTCGCATGGGAGTGAGATGGATGATATCCCTCCTCCTTCCTTCTGGATAAAGAAATAAATCTTGCAACTAAACCACAAATTAAATCCAATCTTTTCCTCTCTCTCTCTCTTCAAAATATCAAATTCGCCGAGGACATTCCTCCCTTCCTTCTATGAATTTAGCGACCGTATTAAAATTAATATTAAAATTCTAGATGGGATTTAATAATTGGAAAGTTTTAGATTGCATTCATGATCATGATGAGGACCAACTTATTGATTGAGACATAACTTTGGCTAAAAAAGATGGGTAATTTAATACCAATTTCTCCTAACTGGAATTATCTTAATTAAATGGCTGTTGGTAATGAGTGGTTTCTCAAATCTCTTATTTCTCCTATATGAATTAATAAGAATTATAATAAAAATCATAATTTGATTCACATTCATAACCTTCGTATTTTATAATTTGTGCTCTTGCTTCTTCTACTCAATCAATTTAATGATGGATGGACGCAACGGATTCCTTATATTCTAATCACTTGAAATGATAGACTTTACTTAATAAGCGAGCTATATCATTATCTTTAGCAGTAGGAGGTGTGTATAGGACGGAGAATTAAGATTCCAGATATTTGGCCAGATATGAATTAGATGGACAGTTGGTTGGCTTATTTGGCTGGAAGGTGAGATTGAACTGATCCCAATCAAAATCTGGGAAGGTGTGAATGGAATATACAACTACCTGCCATCCTTCAAAAATATAATCGCTCAATCTTCTCTCAGACATTTGTATTCGGCCACAATTTTTGAGTGGGTAGATGGAAATAATATTTAATATAGAAAATATTTAGCCCATCTTAAATAAATTGCCCTTACAGAGGGAGGCTACTTATTTCGTGAACGAAATGTTTTTTAATTTTCTGAAGAAACCGCTTCTTGGAACTTAATTA
>JAQIXN010000910.1:0-26035 GCA_034698145.1 Proisotoma minuta | reverse complement strand
TACTTAGGTGATTTTTTTGCATGGTTACTAACATTACCTCACCTAAGAAAAAGAAATAATACTGTCCCAAGTTTAGGAACAATTCTCATGCTTAGCAAATTTTTCAATGGACTGCAAACACTTTGCTACAATTTAGCTGTGTAAGAAAACGCTGCACGCAAACTAAACCAAACTCAAACCTCCTCCTTTTCTGCGGTGTAGAATTTCAGTTGGAACGAAATTGTCCAAAATAAAAGAACACAAAGCCAGTTCTTGCTTCTTCTTCTTCTTACGAATGGAATAAAAGCTAATGGTTAGATACTGAGCAATGTCTATGTATTATATGGTAGATAGTGGATGCAGACGGAATATGAAATGAGAATGGAGTCAGCCAAAAGAGTTGCCGTGTGAGTGAGGTTGCATATGCAGTAAAGTAAATCTACATCATAAAATAAAATTCTCTAACGCAAAGCAAAAGCCCGAGTGCAAAATCATTTTTATTTTATCTAAATGCAAATTGATATGAGAAATTTAACAATCATGGGCCAGGGACTGTCTTGTAATTAACAGTTTGCTTAATTAATTATAGACACCTGGACGCTATGGCTGTGGAATTGGGAGAAAGGAAGAAACCGAATAAATAAAATCGATAAATGAAAACTAGCGGGGGACAAACTACTTAACTTAAAATCCCATTATTCAATCTCAACTTTTTATTAAACTTTAGCCCGTCTTCAACTTTGTTGGAAATGTGAGAATTTTTGAGGTTTCGCTTTCATTTCATGCTCCAACAAAGAGACACGTAAAAAATTAGCAAACATGAATTGTATCAATTTACAATTATCCAAAAGGTACAACAACACCCAAATTCCCAATCCACTTGAATTGATAGGCATAAGCTATGAGTGGCCTTAAGTAGCTCAGTTAAGTGATGGGATTAAATTAGACACGTTGAAAAATTATATGGATGTTGAGTGTTGGAAGTTCAACAAATGAAATGTGAAAGAAGAATTTGAGCCCGATGGTTGGTGGTGTGGATGGAGTTTAGTAACAAGGCAAAAAAGGGATGAAAAAAGTGGATGGGAATATTATTCTCTTCTCCTGCTCTCTTATATCTTCCACATTATCTAACCATGTCTCACTAAATAAATTCCTCAGCCTACTATTCCATCTATATTTCATTTGGTTTCATCTTGCCCGAAATTAAGTTGGATTCGAATTATCATCCTTCGGTTGACATTACGATTGTTGTTAATATTTCCTCGCAAAAAGTAAGTTTAACCCAAGCCGACATGCCTTGTTAGTTTTTTCCACAAAAAAAAACAAAGTCAAGCTCAACCGCTTTGCGTTGTAGAAGTAGCTAACTTCAAAGGATCAATCCATGGGTGGTATTTCGTACTTCTTTTTCACCTTAAATACCCCAAACTTTCATTATACCCCACCCTGTACATGCAATGTAGAAAAAAAAACAAAGAGCATTCATTTCACTCATCACATCAACCATTGTGATAAAAAGTCTGAGTCTGACATGGACCAATCCATCAATAAGTAATGCAGTCAATCAGCACACCACAAAAGAGGCTGATGTCAAAAGGACACAGTGGTCACTTCCTGTCTGTCCTCAAGATGTATCTCGGTGTGAGGAGAAAAAGTAGTTGGGGAGAGCGAAGTTTGTGGCTGTGAGAGAATTGAAATTGAAGGAGTGGAATAGAGGCAGATACTTTCTCTCTGGCAAAAGTTTTTCGGTTAAGTGGGGAAAACTTTAGTTGCAGAGGAATCTTGTAGGCTTTGTGAATATTTTATGAGGGAGGCGAGGTTAAAGAGGAAATGCAAAGGCAGACACTTAAGCCTTTCTTGGGTTTAAGTAACTCCAGGTTAAGGACTAAACTACAAACATAACATAATGCTGCTGGTGAGAGAAATATATATATTTACATACATTGGATTTGCGACACCCTTTATAAGTTGGGCCAAATATGATTATTAAGGGAAGAAAGAAGGTGATTCACTTTGTGATTTGAGTGAGTGGCTGAAGAATGGAAGGGATCCATTAAATGTATAGCCCACACAACGACATCCACTTATGTGTACTAAAGCCAAGACTTCCTTCCAGTTTAAAGAATTTGTCACGTATTAACTGACACGATGCAAGAGTCGACGAGTTGGTTGCGTCCCATGATTTTTTAAGAGGAGTGAAAAATGTCAGCAAGTTGTCTTTAAATAAAATAAAACAATTTCCACAGGTTGGGCATAACATTATTTGTGAACAAATAAATATCTGTAATTGTCTCAATATAGTAATAAAAACGTTTTCCTTTTGTTCTCTTCATGTGTGTGAAATGAAATCCTAATACAAGGATACAAGTGAATATACAATCATCCAATTCGATTCATTCCTTTTTATTTGATGGTTTGGTTTAGGACCAAGTGCATTGCGCTTAAGATAAAAATATGTTTTGACAAGAAGGGTCCTACCCCATCACAAAGCAAAGCTGAAAACCGTTCCATTTATGCAGGGTATGTGAAATGCCGTATCTACAAAACATGGACAAAGGGACACCCTGTGGACATCAACTTGGTCAACCTGCTCACTATAACTGACGAAGGGGACGATGATGAAGATCAAATGCCGAATATCTGAAAATTGAACGAGATTTCACTTCACCCTCGTCGTTATTCTTCTTCTCAATAATATCCCAACCAAAGTATGGCGACTGCTTTGTGTAGAACAAAATAAAAATAAAATCCAAGAGTATACAACAAATGAAACTAAATATGGGATGAAAGGGAAGCCAGCGAGAGAACTCTTTTTTGTTGAATGGAAAAGTGCAAAGGCTCAAGAGACATCAAGTGAATTTAAGCTCTTATTCCAAACCATCCGTATAATTGAGTCAAACTTAAGCCTCCTTTTCAAACTTTTACGAAATTGCTCCATTTATATGAATTTAAATAACAGAAGGAGACCAAAAGCCTTTGCATACAACACAGTGCTCAAACATTTGGGCCTTTTAAAAGCAAACATGATCTTTAATCACTTTTACATAATTACAGGTTGAGGTGAATTACGTTTACAAATAGCTACAAACTCATAAAATGCAACAGGACAAGCATAAGTAAGGATGTGTATTTTAAGCATGTTAAGTGAGCCTGGAGTGGAGCTAAACTAAAGCCACGGAGGCATCATCTCATAACATGAGAGTGAAATAAAAAAGCCAAATCCAGCAGAGATCCAAGGAACTAAAGTTGTATTGCACAAGACTAAAGTTCGTCCAGGGAAATGTTAGCAACATGTTACCACTACGTATCACGTAACATGTATAATAACATCACTCACTCTCCTCTATCCCTCAACCAACATATTTTATACAGTCTTGCTTGCTCTCAAAATATAATACAACGTGTCGGGAAATTGAGACTTGTGTTAAACTTTTGACCCACTCTGTCTAATATTTGAAAGAGCCCTTTTCCAAGTTTTCCCATTTGATTGGGTCAATGAGGCAGTAATTGTGGGAGTGGAGATAGCGGCAGAACAAAAGAGACTTTTAAGGGCTCACTTTACAATGTAAATCCAAACATCTTCTCCTTGTAAATATTTAGAAGGAGCAAGGATCATCGCTTCTTATGTAATACTTGATCCAGGTATTTATTCCATCAGTGACCAAGGCTGCCGACACCAAGCTAAGCCGCGACATGAGGACCATGCACGCATCATGAATAAGGCAAACGATGCAACCAAATATCATAAAACATTCCATCACAGCCTGCACGTGATCCCTTCTTTAATAGATACATTTGTTGATCGATAAAAGAATGGATGGTAAGAAGTATTTATATGTCAACTCTCTCGCCTTCAAAAAGTTTTGTTATCGATTCAAGAATTGAGAAATAGGATTGACTATAATGCAATGTAATGTAATGTATCAAGTTTTGTTTCGGTTGCTTCCAATACCTACGCAATTATAATTTATTATTCCTCCTCCCGCAGAAGAAAAGGATAAAATAAATCAAACAATAAAAGAGCAAGAAAAAGATATCTAACATCTACTCAACTGACACTTACTCAAATCCAAGTTAGGTTGGATACCCAAGCCAAAGTGGCTGAAGGAAAAAAAAAGAACTAAACAATTTCACAATATTTTGTCAAATATTATTATTAAATCAATTTAGGTAAACTACATAATCTCATTATAAATTCGGCTTGGGCATTTTCTGAGGTAGTTTATAAAAAGTGTGGGGAGTATTATTTTCCGGATATTGAAGCAATCTTTAGACCACACTCCTCACTTTTATTACGCTATAGTTGATTTGATACTGGGGAGAGTTTTACTTTTCAGATGCCGATGATATTCCCCATTGTTCAGCACAAGGACGATTCTTTCTTCCTTCCTCTTATTGATTACTTTTCCCCTCCTTTTTATCCCATTTACAAATCATTTCAAGCTCTTGCTTTCTCTCTCCAAAATTATTTACTCAAAATAAATAATGGGATGAAAGCAGAGAATTTTGTAATTATGAGATTATGACAAAAGCTGAGCTTGGCCAAATAAACAAACAGACAGAGAAAAATAAATATTATTTGGAAAACTTTCACCTTTGCTGGTAGAATTCGGCAAATAAACCAAAACCAAACCAAACCACGCTCATAACCACTAAATACAGAAGCTCCCAGCACAAAGAGAACTGCTCCTTTTATCCATATGCTTTCACCATTATGCCATATTATCCCTTTTTGCTTTCTTCACAGAAAAATGCTACTATCCTGCAGAAATTGATCGGATTCCTACAAATGATAAGACTCTTAATACATAATCATCATCATCATCCCTTTTCTTTATGTATGTATGTATATGTATATAAAAGGTATGTAAGGATCTTGACATTTGCAAAATATTCTCAAGTATGCAACTGGGACTGAATTGATATTTGACATTTGAACAGAAGTTTAAATGCAATGTAGTTTGGGCTGGATTGTTTCGTTTGTTTTGTTAAATTGCCTGGAGAAAACCACAGAGGAAGGAAATCCCAAGTGTTTGTTCAACGCTGGAACCTCTTTCTTCTGATTTCACCCAGTCTCTATTATTTATTGTCTCATCTTTCATCTCTATTTTTAAATTCAAAGGCCAGGGTTCACTTTGGTGACGAGCCGAGACACTTTTGCTCCTTGATGATTAATTGTGGTTTGTTATTTACAAACTCTATTATTATCTTTAGGTGGGTGGAACAGGTTATAAATACTTGGAAATAGAAGATCTCGTTAACTTTTACATGGAAATTCATCAATGCGAACCAATTAAATGGTGGATTAAGTTTTGTAATGTGAAACTTTGGTGGTGAAAGTGAAATTATAAATGTTTATACAACGTGTCGTATAATTATCCGTCAAACGAATGTTTAAAAAATTAGTAACTTGGCAACCAAAAGATTGTTCTTTGAATGCTTAAGTGACACCCTGAATATAACTTGTATAATCAGTTTACAAGTAAAAGTTTATGACGCAAATGAATTTAAAATTAAACCAATTTTTGAACACAAATAGCATTAAATAATGCCTTAGTTTTATGCCTTGAATAAAAAGCTTACAAATTTATACTGCCACTCACTCAACTTCTAAAACATTTTTTCTCTTGACTCTAATTGAATTAGCATGTCATACTGATTTTTCTTTGGGGAAAAGTGATTTTTTATCGGGAATAAATGTTTGATGTTTTATCACCTATCAGTTTTGCATTACGGATGAGTCTCAGGGTCTGAATCTTTTGTCACTGCTTTCTCCTTGCTTTTTCCCCACCCTGTATATTTTTGGCTGATGGTGATGGGAAATAAAAGTGTTTTGCTGGGTGGCGAGGCATTAAGGAGTGTTGTGGCGTAAAGAGGATATCAGATCATCAACACTCAGCTTTTTATCTCCTCATCTTCTCTACCTTCCGTCGACTGTCACATCAGCTCAGAGACATGTATTCCCATGATTAGCCAGATATATCGATCCCTTCTCTCTAGCCAAATCAATGGAGAAAGCAAAAGCCTCTCACACTTAGCCCACTCGTAAAGTGTTACAGGGCAGGCCAAAAGAAATGGCTGATTAGCAACTTTTGAAAGCAGCAGAGCATTTTGTGGGGCTGCGACATCTACTTGAGTTACAGAATGGGAAATAATACAGTTGATCGAGATCAAAGGACGCTCTAATTTGTGGAATGAGCAGATTGGGTATATTAGTTTCATTGTTTGGTTTATTCACTGGAATTATGCGAATATCATAACATTTACTTTTTCGAGACACTTTGTACATATATTCAATATTCTTTTCCTAATCTCGTTACACTGCTCTTTTTGAAATGTTGTATATGCAGTGTGTCTCAAACTGCATTTCATTTGACAAAAGTTACAACAAGTTTTACAAAGTAAAAGAAACAAGTTTCACTTTCCCTTTGGCACACACCGTAAACTTTGTTCCCATCCAATATTCTTGGTTGGCTGTGTATTGTGAATTTGGGTTGCTACATATATACACATAATGCTACTTGGTTTACTTGGTTTGGTGGGAGGGAAATGGAGTGGAGTTGTTGGGAAGAAACTTTCTTTCTCAGAGTTCAAGTATTCGGGGAACAGCTTTCTTTGATATTTCCAGAGCCGTAATCTGGCAATCTCATAAACTCTCAAGTGATACTCATGAATGATGCATCTTTCAAAGGGGAAATAAAGTAAAAGTCAGCCACCAATCCAAACAACCCAAAGCCTAATCATATATAATCTTCCTAGACATCAAAATCAAATAAATTGATGGCCATTCATATAATGTCATATGCCGTTCTCATCAGTGACTAAACTAATCTTGTCAACTAAATTAGTCAAGCTGCTATTAAATAGCGTGAAATTTTGTTTGTAAACTGTTTGTGTCAACAACAACAAAAGTCGCAATCTTTCTCCAAATTCCTTAAATATCGTAAAGCCATTTCATTGCTGCGGAGAAAGGTAAAAGGCTGAAACCTAAATGTCACCACCCACACTTGTTACCTATAAAAATAAAATCTTAGTTACGTTAGTAAACAGATTTAATAATGTAGGGAAACAACTTGCTCAATTATGCTGTGCTTTGACAACTTGACATTTTGAGACTACTGACTTTGTTCAGAGGTCAAAATTTAACAAGCTTTGAAGTTGCTATTCTCATATGAGACCTCGTTTGTAAATTGATAATTTCCGACATATGGACATATATTTGTGACGATGATGGTGTCCAATGATGCAATTTTTAATAGTAACCTTATTTTGTCCAAAGGGACACGTTTGTACAAAGTTTCATTCAATTCTGACGCTTTGTTCTAAAGTTATGGTGCTGACAGACAGACAATACCTTTACGTAATTTAGCTCGGATAAGCATAAGAAGATTAACTCTGAGCCGTAAGTAGGCGGAAGTTGAAGGATTCATCTGTTATCACTTAATTCCAATCACCAGCTAATTAATATGACAGAATTTATATTCATTTCATATTCATGCCACGCATAATTCAAACGCGCATAGTGCCAAATAAGGAAACACGAAAATAAATTTTGACATAAGTACAAAGCCTTAAGATTTATCAAGTTGTTTCTAAATATTTTTGGAGCCTTTCTTATATACCCATTCCCACCTGCCGTGTCTTTATTTCTCAGAGTTGCATCTCGTGCCAAAGTTTATGAAATATTAGACTAGAATTAGAAACTATTTTAACAACAAGGAGTGTCTCAAAAGTTTACGCAGTTTTATTGCCTTCACTCCAAATTGAAATTCATCGAATTTAATTTTATTTAGCAGTTGAATAATTTATCTATTTTGGTAGCAAATTGATTATATTTGGACAACTTTATTTATAGCCTTGATATAGAGGACAATAAAGGGGAAATAAAAGCAGGTAAATACATAAATGGCTTCTTTCTATTTCTTTGCTAATACAATCAGTCGTGCGAACGTTCATCAATCACCACTTGGACCAAAGGTGATCAATTAAACAAGCTCGGAGTAAAGTCTAAATCCAATCCAATTGGATTTGGACTAAAGGGATGTGACAGGGAAGGATTACTTTCTCTTTATTCCAACAAATATTTGTGAGCTGTAATTTAACACGCTTTTGTAATTTACACATTTTGACCTCCAATTGACATTGTCAAAATTCATTTGCCCATAAGCACAGCTAAAGTTATAAAGAACAAATCTGAATTTACCTGAAGCATGAAATAAAATAGTAGTGGAGATGAATAGGAATGAAAGGAAAGTCAAGACTTAACTTTCTCTCCTTGAAGATCAAAAATCCAATCCGGGTTGGGTTAGTTAGTTGAAGCTTTTGCTTTTGCTATATCATTTTCACCGTGTAATTTAATGATAGTCTATTCAACAAACTTCTCTCTTCTTAATATTTCCCTCAGAGGCGGATGGTCGCTCACAAATTCCGTTCCACTTTTCACTTTGCGGCTACAAGCCCCAGCCTGCTTTCTCCATATACGAAATACATAAATGCCTCCACTTTTACCCCAGCAACGTTTACATTCAAAGGGAAGCCAAGTTGGTGAATGATATGTGGTTCCCTAATGCCTTTCAGTGATATTGTCATTATCAACCTTAATGATACTCTTGGATAATAATATCACATCATCCAATCCACCTTTGTCTTCATCACACAATGCAAAGTGGTTATCTCCTATGCCCTCCCATCATTTTCAGGTTAAACAACTTAAATTGGAATAGATTTCGACTTTTCTTTGAAACGCCAACCTATGCACTAAAGCTCGTGGAAAGCCACCACGCAAAACAAAACAACACGAAACGAAACGAAACGAAACTTGTTGTCTTTCAAAGGCTTCTTGTGACCCGCACTTTCCTTTATCAACAACAACAAATAAACCACGAGGATCAGGATCATTTTCCCATCTTGGCTACGTATACCATACGTACGTTTCCTTTTCATCTGTATCACGGAAAGAGAAAAGTTGTAGCCTTAAAACCCAATTGCCCTTTTCAAAGTGAAAGCTAGCTGGCGACATGTGAATTACGTATTCAATAATTCCAAGCCAAACTTTATTCTTTCTCATTTTAAAGGTGGGTGGTGGTGTAGGTGTTGCTTGCATGGGTGGCTCCCATTAATTTAGATTGTTTCCCTCAGAATTATTGACTTTGGGCGATAAAATAAAGTAAAATTTGTGGAGGTTGAAAGAATGACAACACGTGGGCGGTGATGGAGAAAGTTTAAACCTCAATCATAAATCTTGAGCAGGAAACGGGTTTGACAAATCCCGATGAAGGATTAAATTTATTTATTTTGTTTCGACAAAAAAATTTTGTAATTAAGCTTTAGCTGGAAAAAAAAATACTCGAAGCATAAACTTTGAATTAAAAGTAATGAAATATTGGTAAACTTTTTAACTCTTTGCTCTACAACTTTAATGGGCTCTGAAATCTAATTTTCCAACATAAAAATTATTATACTTGCTCATTTCCCTTTATGGGTAAAAGTAGCTATAACTTACTTTTCTAGTATTTACCTAATATACCAAAAAAAATACGAAAAAGTTCAGGGTGTCCTTGAACAATTTGACAGATTATATGTTCGATTATTAGCAACAGCCTCGATCTTTTGCCCTTTTACTTTGTTTTTTGAAATTGAGAAGAGAATTGAAGATAAAAGGAAAAGTTGTTGTCTTTTAAAAGAAAAGTAAATTATTCCATCCAGCAACGCAACAAATATAACTTTGGAAAGAGCTTCACTTTCTCCTAATCTATTGAAACGTATTCAGTTACGGACATTATATAGACAACGGACGAATACTTTATGTGGGGTGCAACTTTATTTATTTATACTCCCTCTTTACTTTTGCCCACCCTGTACATCTTTTTAGTGTATACATACTGGGCATTTTAGTCACAAAAGCTTTTCCGATTTTATTGTATTGTAGCTCCAGGTTCCTTTTGATCTGGAGGGATGAAAATTTTTATGCGGCTTTTGAGCATGTCTGTTCCAGATTTCTTTTATGTATTTAATGTTTCGTTATGAAAAGAGGGAGTTGGATTTATTGGCTGTGTTGTGCATGTAAATCTTGGGAGTGGAAGTGGCAGTAGAGAAAGTTCAAAAGTTTCCTTTCACGACACACCGAAAGCAAAGTGATCAAACCTCCGACAAACACAACCAAAATAGATAGATTAAAGAGACTTTCACCCGCTTGAAATTGCCAAACAAAAATTGCGAAACAAAACGCCAAAAAAGTAATTAAATGGTTTGCTTTTCCCTTTTTTCTTTTAAAAGAGTATGTGCATATGTAATTTATATGGAATCTACTTGAAAATTTACATATGGTCATACAGAAACCAAAATGGGCATGACAAAGTACACAAAGCAAAGCATGCAGGTTTTTGTTCCCGGTACAGTTGTGGGAGTTTAGTTTGGATTCCGTGAAAGAGAAAGTCATTTCAAGTTAAGGAAATACGGGAAAAGGCAAATCAATATTATCCCATTCTCTGTAACTCTCTAACGCAACTTATCTTTCTACCAGGAAATAACCAACCTGCATGCCACGTGTTTACTTACTAACTTGCGATCAAAAACAATTTGGGGCAAATTGAGACAAAGACTGTCAACCACTTACAAAGATACAGTGGAGTGGTTATATGGATAGAAAATCCAATTCTCAAGTTGCCCCAATTTTCTTTATAGAGAAAGTATCAAATCGAATGGTAAAGTTTTGGCAAAATTTGACACTGATCAATGCAAATACTTTAGATTTAGATAGAAGATGGACTTGGATGAAAGAAAAAGATATTTATTTGAAGAAGGGAAAGCAAAGTGGAGTGTGGACGGATTTCCATTGACCAATGCAAATAAATCCGAATCAACATCCACTTTCATCCTTCCTCCGAAAATTCACAAAGTCAGGTTTCTTTTTTCCAAACTATGTACAGGGTGTCCACAATTCCAATGTCCATATCCAACCAACTTTCTAAATTAATTTCACCAAATAAACAGGATAGTAATGTAGCATCACAAATTAAGTAAATCAGCAGGATGAGTGATCAACTAGTTTGAGGGATAGGCCACAGCTTTTCTAATTCATTAAAGTATTTCATTTCATTTATTGTCAATCAGTAAGTAGTATAGCTTTTGATGGGGCTTCACCCCTCTATTGCATTGCTCATTATTTACCCGACTTAATGCAATCTCCCAAATAAAATGGAGCTTGGCTGAATTATTACGTAACAAGGGTCCAATTTACAGTTTGCTTCACCAGACCCAAACTTCCCTTTGTATTTAAGTATCATCCTCTATTTAACAATATTTTCTCTTCCCTATGTAAAACAACGGATTTCCTCCTCTTCACTTTTCCCATTCACACCCATGACTCAAATGTGGGAATGGATGAGACTTCATGAGACCAGCCAACACACTTTTGTTGTATTTATTGTGGTGAAAGTAAAGAATATTAAACTAAGCCCCATTTTATGTCATGCTTCTAATAATCAGAGACTGCACGTACGGCCGACCGTCACGTGGCTGCTAAAGAGTTTTTTCGGTCGACTCCATTATAATTATTGAGATGGTGATTTTATGATTTTCCCTCACACTCGGTGGTCCCAATCTAATATAATGAAATGAAGCACTTTGAATAAAAAGTCTTGATGTAATGAAGTAAGAGATGTAATGATGGAGTGGAACAATTATGTTGTGCTTTATATGCGACTATTTTATTCTACTTGCTGTGAAATTACCTTTCGAATGAGACTGCATATTTGCAAAATGACAGTTCGTCATGTCTATGTTACGACGAGATCTATTTTCAACAGACAGACGGACAAACACATCTTATAAAGGGATTTCACCCTTTGAATAAATAAGATTGGCTACATAACATACTTGGATAAGTCACTCATTTTTGGCACCAGGGCCTAATGAGCCGTGAGCCTAAACTTCCTGAATGTTTTATTCACTCAACGGCTTGATTTATTCGGCCTCTTTTATACTTGCACTCATTAATAAAGTTTGAACAGCAATTCTTTCATTTGCCCCCAAATAAAGATATTTACAGGATCAAAATGTCTTTTAAAGAATATTGAATGTGAGGCTCAAATTGGCACGATTAATTAAGCATTGTGCAACGGAGCGTGGAGTCTGGATCTAACAGCCACAAACAATACAAGGGAAGGGCACACTTTAATTTGAATAAGCCAACTTTATCTTTCTCTTTGCAAACTTTCATGTTTCCAACAAACTCGTCTCAAACTCAAATTCAGCCCTACCTAAAGAAATATAAGGGCAACCAAAAATAATCGTAAAGAGAAAGGAAGAGGATGACTTTCCCCATCTGAATCTCCTACAATTTATGAGATTGCTAGGAAAATAAAATAAAACATGAAACTTGGATTACGTTATGCAAGCTGAGAGCTTGTTCTAAAGAAAACAAGATTTTAAGAAAACTTTCAAAATTATATTTATTTGTTATTTGTCCAACTCTAATTTTTCAATTAGAGTATAAATTTGTAAAAGTGATGAGCTGAATAATGGACTGGACTCGGTGTCAGAATGAGACAAGGAGATAAATGAGTCAGACCCTCAGGGATTTGTTGACTATGCCATACCCTAAATAAAATGCTCAGTGGAGCAAAAAATAAAATATATATCCCAACTTTTAATCCCTATGCCAAGGGTTGGATTAATAAGTCCCAAAACCATCTTGAATTATAAGCAACTTTACTGTCCTCCACATTTAAATCATGCGGCAATTTAATAATAATAGTTGCTGCTGTCTACATAAAAAATGAGTTCATGTTCATGGCTTGGTTACTTTACTTACATAATGGAGTTGAGTGAGTGGATGGTCGAGGGAATATATATTTTATTTTATTGCATTTTACTATTTTCCCGATGGTGGGGAGGAAAAGATACCGATCGACTCTGTCACTAATCATTAGGATGATGAATCGGGTCCCTTTTCCCTGTTACATGTATTCATCTTGATTTTAAAGCTAAGAGCAGAAAATTGGTACAAAGAGTGAAAGCAAAAGTTGTTGTTAAAAGAATCTGCAACAAACTTTTGTACTTTTGTCAATTGTCTTCTCGCCTTAAGTAACACTTACAACATAGTTTTGATCTCTTGGCCAGCAGCTTGTGTAAAATGTGGAAGGAAGTTGGTTTTGGCTCCGCTTGTCATAACAGCTTTGGCTTTGCTTGCAAACTCGGTGAAGTGAAGATGTTGGGCTCAACTATGTATCAAAGTACTGGTCCCAATAAAATATAATGTACACACATCATAATCATCATAAAACCACTTTTGCTTTCATTAGCGACAATGAAATTATGAATAAAAATCAGATGGGTGAACTGACATTATACTTTTTCCCCTTTTGGAATAAAAATAAAAATCAGTTGCATGAATTACAAATCTTGGTTCGTATAAATAAAGGGGAAGGGAAAGTGTATTGGGTGAAAATATAGTTGGACATAAAAGAGAGCAGCTCATCTGTCGAGTTGAAGCTGATGGAGATTGGGCCACAATCTTCTCTCCTCTGCTTTCTGTCGACTGCTCCCTTATCTTATGTACCGACAACTGAATCCGACAACCAACCGCACCAATGCCACTTTCCCCTTAACACTAGCTATGTATGCCCGATTTTGGGACGAATTTGAACTTTGCTGACGCGAAGAAAGCTTAGTCGTCAGCTTCAGAAAGCTTCAATAAAAATTCAAAAGTACAGTGTAGTTACACTTTAATTATGTGACTACGTTGCTTGTGATGCCTAGAATGAGGCAATAATCAGAGGGTTTAAAGAATATACTGGGGTATTTTGAGATTGATACAATTTGTCATCTTTACAGGGTCAGATGACACGTTGATGACGATTTCTTAAGCATACTGGGGTATTTTGAGACTGACACATTTTGTGACAGACAGACATGTGAGTTGACATTATTTGGTTGTTGGATGGGAGTAGGGTACTCAAATCCTGGGAGCTGAGCCCTAAAGCCTACAGGCTGACCCTAACCATTACCCTGTTGATGATCATCATTCCAAGCCAGGGACTTATTGAACAGGAAAACTTCCTTCCCTTTGCCTACCGCTCAATGAAATGAAATGGAATAAAAATGAAAATGAAGCTAAGCCTAGTAAATCTCTTTATATTTTATTATTACACATAATAAGAAATCCGTTCTCCCTCAACATTTACCATTTCCTCCATTATATTATACACAACTCCAAAGCGAAAGGGTGAATTTATTTATATTAACATACAACCATTACTTTTGATATCGCACCGTTTTCAATAAAATGGGATCCTATATAATGTTGTTAAATTAACGATAAATAAATCTTTGTTAAAAAAGTGAAAGCATGTTGTACACCGATTAGTTTAATCTGTCCTCTAATTAGTTCAATTGTTTTCCATCACCCCGAACAGCCTTTTTCCTAAATAATAAAAATGTACTTTTGTATCCAGTCTTCACTTTTAAGCTGACTGCTGCACTTTTCTACTTTTTATAAAGAAAGTTAATCTTTTGTCTCTGTCAAACTCAAATATGGCGAGATTTCTCTCCTTGAGAAAGTCCTAAAAGCCAAAACGAGTTGCTTCTCAAATCCACTCAAGAGAAAGAGAAAGAAGTAGGGACTCTTGGCTGCAATAAACCATTCAATCCAATAGGATGTGAAATGAGGCTAAGGACACGCTTGGCTTGAGATATGATGTCGGGATAAGAAAACGACATATTCTTCCAAGATAATCCACAAAGCAACAACACGTTAAGTCCTTTTAATCCAGCCCCTTATTGTCCTCAGATTACTTTGATAGCAAGTCATTGATCATTGACATTCATTTGGCACAGCAACATTTTGTAAACGTACAGAAACAAATCTGTCTTTCCAAAAAATTGATTTTCGAGGCTCTAATCAGAAATCGTACAAAATGGCAGAATTTCGGCTGAATTCCACAACCTTGTCTCAAGGTGGAGACCAACAAGCAAATGCGCAGGGGACTGTCACCCTCAAGTCCGAAATTAACGAACTAATCAATCAGGACACAGTAGTAATATTCTCAAAAGAAAACTGTCCTTACTGCGTGGATGCTAAGAATGTGAGACAATCAATTTGTAGCCTAATTCTCTCCCCAACTAATAAAATAGAATGCATTGTATTGTTTGTTCCCCAAGGTATTCGAGGAGATTGGACAATCCTATGTGGAGGTTGACCTCAACAAACGGCCAAATGGGAGCAAGATGCAAGATTTTTTGAAAGAGATGACAGGGGCTGCAACGGTATTTGCATATAAATGGATGTTGTTAAAAAATGTAACGAAATACGAGACATGTTCTAAATCCAAAAGGTCCCTCGCGTGTTTGTTGACGGTCAGTGCATCGGCGGTGGTTCAGACACCGTCGCCATGTTCAAAAGCGGACAACTAAAAGAACTCTTGAAGACCACAAAGGCTGCTGCGGAAAAATCTGAGCCTCCGAAGCCAAAAGCTGTGAGCGGAAGTGGATTTGGGGAATTTAATATGGGAGGACATCATCACACCTTTAATTTCTAATGTTTAATAAGTAATTCTTCAAAACTTAACCCCAAATTCTAATGTTTTGACTTTTTTAATATGTAAAAAAACGTACAAAATTATGACACCTTTTTGATAAAAAATATTAAAATTTGTTAAAACCTAATATTCTTCACTCTAATTCATATAATTTATTCTAATTCTCCTTATTCTTGGTCACTATCCCTTTCTGGGTAGACACATTCATATAGCCTTAGCATGTGGTCAGATTCTATTGTAGGACACGTCTGATATGATGTTCGGCTATCATTAGTGATTTTAATTCTCTTCTCCACTCTTGTACTTTTTCCAATAACAGTTACTGTGAGAATACTGTTGGCATCGATGTCAAAGGTAACTTCAATTTGAGGGACGCCACGAGGTGCTGGTGGAATTCCAGTGAGCTCGAATTTTCCCAACAAGTTGTTATCCTTAGTCATAGCACGTTCACCCTCATAGACTTGAATCAAGAATCCAGGTTGGTTATCAGAGTAAGTAGTGAAAGTTAGAGTTTGGTTGATTGGAAGGGTCGTATTCCTCTTGATCAAAGTGTTCATCACACCTCCTGCTGTCTCAATTCCCAAACTGAGAGGAGTGACATCCAAAAGTAGCAAATCTAGAACTTCTTCAGATTTGTCCCCGTGCAAGATGGCGGCCTGGACAGCGGCACCATAAGCAACAGCTTCATCGGGGTTGATGGACTTGTTCAACTCCTTTCCATTGAAGAAATCTTGAAGCAACTTTTGGATCTTGGGGATACGTGTAGATCCTCCGACCAGGACAATGTCGTGAATTTGGGACTTATCCATCTTGGCGTCACGAAGAGATTTTTCAACTGGCTCCAAAGTTCCACGGAAAAGATCAGCGTTCAATTCTTCGAAACGGGCACGAGTGATACAAGTATAAAAGTCAATGCCATCAAAGAGAGAGACGATTTCAATTGATGCATGAGTTGAGCTGTAAAGTGACCTCTTGGCTGCCTCACAAGCAGTACGCAGACGACGAAGGGCACGTTTGTTGGTTCTCAAGTTCTTCCTGTATTTGCGCATGAATTCTTCAATGAAATAATTCACAACTCGGTTGTCAAAATCTTCACCCCCCAAATGAGTGTCACTAGCCTGTGATAATGACATTAGTAATAAAAAATAATCATATATCTAATCAACTTACAATGGACTTGACTTCAAAAATTCCATCTTCAATAGTTAAAATGGACACATCACAAGTACCAGAACCCAAATCAAAGATGAGAACATTCCTTTCCCCTTTCCCCTTATAACGAAAACAATTATTTGATATTATTGTTACTATATTTTATCATAAACCTACTAGCAGTCCAACATTCTGAAATCCATAAGCAATAGAAGCAGCTACAGGCTCGCTCATTATTCGAAGGATGTTGAATCCTGCAAGAGCCCCGGCTTCATTGATGGCCTGACGTTGGGCATAGTTGAAATTGGAAGGGACGCTGATGACAACATCCTTCACAGTTCTTCCTAAATAATCTTCAGCCGTTTTCCTCATCTTGGCGAGGACCAACGAGGAAATTTGTTCAGGGGAAATTAGTTTTGTCTCCCATTTGCAATCCACCTTGTAATTTGGCTTCCCCTCCTGGTTTATAACTTGAAAAGGCCAATGCTTCATGTCGGATTGGACAGTGGCGTCCTCAAATTTACGCCCCATCAATCGCTTTGCGCCTAATTGAAAACATATAAAATATGAAATAACAAGTGTTAAGTAACTTAAAAGAATTACATAGCTCACCAAAAATGGTATTTAAGGGATTCTGATAAGCGCTACTCTTTGCAGGGGATCCGATAAGACACTCTGTTGCATAGTCTGAGTCCATGAAAGCGACGCATGACGGCATTGCACTATTTCCACAATCGTCGGAAATGATTTGGACCCTCCCATTTTGAAATACTCCCACACGACAAAAATTAGTTCCTAAATCAATTCCAATTGCTGGACCTCGGGCCATTTTAAACCGATAACTATTTAATTAATTTTCCAATGGACTTTTGGACTTTAAAAAAGTACTTTTAACTAATGGCTAACTTTAAAGTTTAAACTCATTTAGCTTTTCATGATGAAAATTTCATCTCATTTTTCCCTCTTTGCATAATACAAACAACTTTTAAGCGTTTACTTTCAAAACTCATTTTTATCGCATTTCTCTCTCTTTCAAATACTTTGTTCAATGATCCCTTAAATTAAATCATCATGTCGAAATTAAGCACGCTCGAGGTCACTGATGAACGTCTTGGGACAAACGAGGAGACCCTTCCGAAAGGCAGATTGGACGACGCGATTGACGACAGCCCTGACGTAGGTAACTGCACCGAAGTCACCGAAACATCCCTTGGGACAAGCTCACGCGTCGAACCAGAGAAACCTTACGAGAATAGTTTATCTCCAAAATTAAAATCAATTTTAACGCCTATTTTAGACGCTGGACATCGGTTATGGAATGCCGCAAAGTATTTTGCTCAAAGAGGTTGATGTTTTGAAATATTTATTTTTTTGGAAAGTTATAATTTACAAAAGTTTATTTTAGAAGAGACAGTTTCAGAACCGGAAATTGAATACCTCTATGTTCATCCTTCAGTGCCTTCCCTGAGCTACGAGTACATTCAAAATGAAACGCAGAAATTGGACTTGAACAACAGAAGCGATAGTGACATTGACACTCAGACACTTTGCGGTGACGATGAAGCTCAGAAATATCTAAATGGGGATGAATTGTCCTCATCAGGATCAGACACTGAAGATGAGGTTAAGACGTCGAAAACAAAAGCCCCAAAGAAACCTCCGCGAAAGAGACTCGGTAAAGAATTAAAAGAAGCTTGTCTTCGGAGATGGAGAAGATTATCTTCATCACCCGTTAGTTCATTATCACGGAAGAAGGGACATTCCAAGAAACCGGAAAAAGAAGAGACAGCAGGACCTTCTAAAAGATTGTTTAGTGGTGGACGAAAGGGATCAACTTATAACGAGACCCGCTCCCCTCGCTTAAAGGCCACTCGGTACCTTAAAGATATTCCAAAAGTTGAGGAACAATTGCTTTCTGTAAGAATTCTTCCACAAGAATGAAAATCTTTTGCTACATAATAAATTATGTTCCTTTTCAGTATCTTGAGCGGTCTCTTAAAGATCTGCTAAATGAAATTATAAGCAATCCTGAAGCTAACGTCCCTCTGCTTGTCGAATGCATCATGGATCTTCCACTTGACTACAACCCAGAGAGAAACTTGATTTCAGCAGCGTATCACGAAATCTCCCAAACCTTCCTTCATTGCACAGAAGAAGATTTTGTTTGTCTAGTATTTTGGGAGACTGTGAACCAGTTGTCTCACGAAAATCAGGTTGCAAAAGGACTTTGCTATCTTCTCAACCAGGATTTAAAGAATCAAGAAGCACAAGGTGAAGAAACTGACAAAGCCGAAGAAGAGTCCACTGAAGCCAGTACTGCTTTTTAAATGCATCTGTTATGAATTATTTTTTTTTTAAAACAATCTGTAAAAATAGAAAGTTGGAGAAAGCAAAAATGTTAGAGGAAAATGTTAAAAGTCTTATAGATGGAAAGGCAGAGCAAGTTTCCAAATCACCTCGTACGCGGTGGCAGGTAATGGTCTAACGACTAAAACGACAGCATTATTCTCCCATTTCATTGCTCACAAACCCAGTCGGACCAATTCAGTCATACACAAACCAAGTCCAAGTTTTCCTTCCAAACTACAATCGAATTATGTAGGAATGATGATGGTGTAATGTGAAAAGGAAAATTCTCGTTCCTTTTTACGGATATTGCAACCCAGTATTTCACTCAGCCTAATAATCATCACATTGGATTTTTGACTAGATAAAAGAAAAAATCCATCTTTTGTCACCAACATATGATATGCATTAAAATTCAGGTATTTTATTTCGAGATTTATTAAAATTTTTACGAATTATAAGAAAAAAGCGAATGCATACATACTATTATTATTACGAACTATAAGTAAGTAAATGACTTGAATTTGCGTCACGTAAACAAATTCGTTGTAAAAAAAATCATAACATATAACTTATAGGCTATAAGTAGATCGTTTTAATTAATTGATTAGTTAAATTAGTTAGTTTGACTTGACGGTAACTGAAAAAGCTTTGTTAGAATTTTATCGTTTCAATAAATATCATTTTATAATAAATATCGTTTGTCTGCATATAATTCTTAAACATTTTTAAACTTCATGGCCTATATAAACCACACCGGCTTCTGAAATTGGAACATATTTGTCATCAATTTTTACCAGCACAATACTTTTATCTGTATTTGATCTGGATGCAGGATCTCGATGACCGGGGGTCCATCGATGGACCACGACCCCCTCCATTCCATCCTCTGGCACCCAATTTTCCCAAAAAGATCTGCCTCCTCGAAATCGCATTTGTTCGTCTGGCCAAACGACATCTATTCTTCGTCCTAAATTCAGTCTGTCATAGACCAAGTTTGCGTCTAAAATCGCCACTTTTTGTCGGTTCAGACTTGGCGAACCTTCTGGGTCTCTACTTGATTCTCTTCCTTCTCTTTCACGAGTGTTACCGTTTGTATCTGTCAGAAAACCTATTCACAAAATTAATACCAATCAAAGGAATTAGACCAATGATTTTTTAAATCTTATTTAGATAATAGGTATTACCTGCTAGACTTGCAAGTGTTGATGTGGACGGTTTAGAAACATTTGAAACGACGCTGCCCCTATTAAAATTTCCCCGATGTAAAGAACTTCGACCTGTACTACTGCCTCCAATTTGACTTCCATCAAGGGATTGGCTTCCAGAAAGATTCAATGCTTTTGAATTTAAAGTACATAAAATTATAAATTATTTTGACCATTTCTAATAATAAATAAAAATTACCAGCAGGGACATTTGATGCAGCGCCGCAAGAACTATAAACACCTTCTTGGCCATAAGTACTATCATCACAAGGTACTGAACCAGAAGAACATCCCTCACCAACCCGAAGGCGGATTCTTCTGCAAAAGTCGGAAATCGAAGCTTTTATCTTTGAAAAACTTGCTGGACCTCCAATTAGTGAGCAGACTTGAGGATGTGTCTCAACATAAGACGTGGTTAAAGGAGATACATAAATTGGATATCCAATCGGTTGATCACAAGAAGAATTGATAATATTTCGCAATGCCTGTTCATCAAAACAAAATAATGTTTAATTTTAGATATAAAAAAAATCAATTAATAATATTTTTTCGTACCTGTTTTGCATTTTGTATACTACCACGCTCAGGATCCCGATTTCTTAAATAAACTAATTCTTGTTGTTGCCCAGCCCAAAGCCCTCGGACACATTCCCTATTCAACTTAATGACTCGGAAACTTAGATGACGTTTGTTCAGCATGATTATCTTGTATTCATCTGTCCCATCATCCAAAATATGTCTGAAAAGTTTAATTATTATTAATATTATTATAGTTTCATAAAAAAAAAACTTTTTTTAACTTCACTCTGTTAATCTTACCTCAGTGCCAACAACGCTGGGGTTCCACTGAGTACTGCGCTTCTCCAAGCAGGGTCCCCTTCATGGGATATCACTAAATGCTTATCATGGTAAGTAATTGCGTCGTACAACGCGTTGTGGTCATCATATTCATCAGGGCACATAAAATGGTCCTGAAAAAAATATTAAAATAGATGTCCATAATTATTATTTAAAATAAAATTTCAGAAAATACCTGATGCAATTTTAGCGACATTCTAACAGCAGCCGAAACAACTCCTCTAAGTAAATCCATATCACAGAAAACCCATTCATCTCTTTGCGAGGTGATGCGAAAATCTCCTTTGAAAAGTGCGTGAAGACCGTACAGAAAAAATTCCACACTGAAAAAAAATAAATGAACAAAAATAATACTATCTGCAAACTAAAATAATTTGATATTTTATAAAATAACAAACCTAGATAACGAATTACTGTGCGCAGCCACTCCCAAAGCTCGTCGTCCCAAAATACTTAGTGCAAAACAGAGTGAAACCAAATTTCCATCCTTCTTTCCATTAATTTGTTCGGCCTATTTTTTAAACAAAAATTATACAAACTTACAAATGAAAATGATAATAGTAAACTTACGTTCTCTCTTTTAGATATACAATATTGAATCCAGGTGTAGTAAAGATTGCAAAAACTAATTCTCGTCACTCCTCCAACATTATAGTCATAGTCTTCGTCAATATTTGCACTAAACACTGGATCCAATTCGGCATAATGTCGTTCCAAAGTGGGCTTCAGAGCAGTGATGATTGTTTCCGACGTCAACCAGCTTTCCAGCTTGTTTGATGTTACAGCGTAGAAAATGATGCTCTGTAAAATTAAATTATTTATTGGTAGAATATTTATTTACCGAATATTCAAATTTTTTACCTTCACGTAATAAGTGATTAAAATCTTTCTTAGATCATAAACCTGGAGCATTGAGACGGCAGAATTATCAGTGATGCTGTAGCCTTCCAGAACATATTTTGAAACGGTCACTTCCCAAGCTAGCCAGCGTTGACTAAATGCTGAATTCATACTTAGCATGTGAGGTGGATGACCAGGTTCACAGCAACAAAATCCTATAATAACAATTATTATTATTACTATTACACAGAACTAGAACTTTTGAAAAAAATGTTTGATTGCTACCATCATCATCTTCAACTCCTTCAGAAATTGCTTCAACTTCTCTTTGCTGACAATATGTGCCACGGAATTCAAGTCCTCGCATTTGAAATGTCACCAGTCCATTACCCACTTCAATTACGTGCACGAGACAATTTAAGTAGTCAGAAGCCAGGACGAAACAATCGCCTTGTGAAACTTGTCCCCATCTCCCCAACATTAAATCCCCACATAAACAATCTTGAAGAGATCTTGTGAGATGTTCGTAAAAAATGGAATTTAAATTATTGTCATCCGCCCCAGGATTTTTCTCCAAATGTGTCGAAAGTCTTGTATTGGAATGATCCACTCGCTTAGTGTTGTAATCTTTCTCCCAAAACTTAATAGGTCGGACATATGACGTGATAAAAATGGCTGATCCCAAAAATGGATTTAAAGGTGCAGATAAAAGTGAGGAAATGATGGCTTGGAGAAATAACATGGCTGAATGAGGAACGCTAAACGGTTGAGCAAATGCATGGAATGCAGAACCTGTTAAAAAATGTACATAAAATAAGAATATACCTTTGAAATTCAATATAAATTAATTTAACAAATTGTTCATACCCCAAGTAATTTGCCAGGGAGCAATATAAGTAATCACAAATTGCAACTTGAGCCACAACTCGTTCACTTTATGGAATGCAATGCTCATAAAGTAAAAATCCACGAGGAACGTTTCTGAACATCCAGCCCAATCAAAGTTGAAAAACAACATGGTAAAAAAGAGTATCAAATAATGTTTTCCAAGCTCTGAAAAACTTGTTCTTAATGCTTTCAATCCAGTCAACACAATTACAAAACTCCCAATTTCCAGTCCAAATCGATCCTCTTTAACAATCTTGCCAGATTCTTGCGTAAGTGCAGCGAGGAATAGAAGTGGATAAAGAATATTCTTTTCAAAAAAGCAGAGCCAGGTATAAAATCTCTCAAACCACATTAATTTTGCAGGTTTTCTAACTTCGAATGTGTGATATTCTCCAGTTTGTAAAATTGGATGAGAGACTAGAAGACAAGGCAGTTGTTTCCGAAATTGTGGGACTAAGTAATGGAGCAAAAATCCTAGAATAATGGCTACGCTCCAAAGCGTTGGCGTAAGTCCGGGTGAAAGTGCGGAGAAAACTGTGGAAGAATGCAGTCCAAATGTAACTATTCCGATGGCACTGCAAATTACTGCGTCTGATTTCAGTCTTGCTGTAATAGTATCTCGCAGTTTTTTTGGTAGTGGATCTCCCAGTTCTTCTTGTTCAGCTGCCGCTTTTGATTTGGATTTTGAGGAACCGTGGCCGTGGGGTTCTCCAAAACAGTCTTCTTCAGGACAGAACAGTTGTTTTAGGACGGACCACATCACACTTCCATTGGAGCTGCAGCGACTGAGATGATAAGAGACTACAACCAGAAGGGCACAAAATATGGAAAACAACAAATGTTGGCTTCCCTTTGTTTCATTCATCCCTCCATAAGCAAACCCATAAAGGATACCAACGGCGACCCAACTTCTGATCTGATTAACGAACGACGCAGGAAGGGAAGAGGTCGCATTTCCTCCAAAACCATGCATGTCAATTTGCTCGAGCAGATAAATCATGAAGGTGTTAAACTGAGGAAATAATCCTACACTAAATAGCACTGGGAAGAACATTAACATCACTAACAGAGAGTCCCGTATCGTCACCAGAAATGTTCTTTGGGTTATGTCGATAGAGTATATTTTAAGCCCATAGTCGTGTAGCCCTTCGTCCAGACCATATTGCATTGCATAAATTATTAGCCCACATATGCAAAAGTAAATTGGTCTTGAGAAAGCAATTATTCGATTGAAACCGTGAATTGGGGAAGCTGCATCCGGTTGTACACTTTTTATCAGGGAAAACTGACATGATGCCATCACAAAACAAATTAACACAAGAGAAAGGTCTTTATAATATTCTTGATGGAGCATAAACGAGCCTAAAATTGCAACGCCAACTGCAAGTAGTATTGACACTAGAGTTTCTAAAAAAGAACGATTTCGATCAAATAGAGTCATTAATCCGAGTCGGTCGAACCAAACTTTTACATATATATTTGGGAGACAATATAAAAGTTTCATGTTGTAATATTGAAGCCTTTTTTCTCTATCCTTATTTGTACGGTCAAATGAACGAGAATTTAAAATTTCTCGTCCTCCTTGTAAAACGCCCATTGCGGAAGAATGATAACCATAATCTTGAGTCACACCGGGAATTCGTCGTCGTTCGATTATAGACTCTGTTAAAACTTGAAGCACATCTCGTCGATTTCTTTGCCATGATCGTTGCATTGATGAATAGCTTGGCATTGGAAGTCGATTTGAACTGCTAATTGCGTGGGATGATGTAGAAGCAGAGGCAGAATTATATTCGGGACTAATTGTTACCAATGAGGGAACTGATGGAATGGGACTAGGACATTCGCTCCCTCCTTGGCTTTGATTTCGATGAGCTTGACTGCTGCTGGGAGTTGTTGCAGCAGCAGCACTTGATCCGCTAGCGCCCCTTGGACGAGATCGAAGATTTCGATAAGATGAGTACATTTTATTTGTACTCGTTTCCGCTGCTAATTCTGTTGATGAGGTACTTGACCAAGATTCAGAGCTTGAAGGCGTTTTCATTCGTAAGGACTGATGGCCAGAAGAACTTGTCCCTTGAATTGGTTCTCCTCTTCTGGTAGGAGAAGACACTTCTGCTAATGCTGCTGCTGTAACTGCATTGGCTGTCTTGTCTGCAAATGTGTACGAGTGCCAATTTCCTCTCTCGTCTTGAAAATAATGGACGGCTCCTTCTGTGGTATCGTCATGAGAGTTGGCAACATGCGTCGCAGAAGAACCAAAAACAGGGGATGAATAAGGTCCCTCTCTTCTTCGTTCTAAAGACCTTCGACTATTGGTTAGTCTCATCAGCCGTCTGTGTCTTTCAGAAAACATAAATTAAATAAGTTGCCATTACAAATAAGAATTTATAATATTAAATATACCTATTCACTGCCGCCCCTGTGCCAATTTGAGTTGGAAATTCTGTGTCAATGTTATCTTCCCTAGGTCGAAATGTCCCTTGCAGACTTCCGCGTGAAGTAGAGCTTGAGGCCCGTTCATTATAAGGTCCAAATGGTGACGAGATATCCAAAGAAGTTGATTGACCCAGTGAGCGGAACTGATGTTTAAGTTCTCGTGCAGCACTGTGGAGAAATGGTTGAGGGCTGTCTCCTGATCCTCTTCTTGCTCTTTCACGTCTTCGACTATTCGAGGAGGAATTTAATTCGTCTGATTGCCCAGCGGATGACGGAGATTCTTGGGCTTCTTCTAATAGCCTTTCGAGAACTCTTGGACTAGTTTCACGTTCAGATCGTCCTACAAAAAATTATGGTATTATTATAACAATTTTACAATTTTTACAAAAAAAAATATTTTATTTCAGATTTACTTGAACCACTTGATCTTCTTCCTGAACCGGATAAACTGGAATGATGGCGTTTTGGAATTGCCCCAACCCTCAAATCTTCAGAGGTACTTGGTCCCGTTTCCCCTTGTGGAGATCTAAGCATTGATTCTTCATCTCCTTCCATTGAATTGGCTTTTGTCAGGTCATTATTTGAATTAAATAACCAATTCAGTCCTAAAAAACTGTGACTTCGTTGTGAGTCTCCGGATGCAACCGAATCTGCGTCACAACTTTGAACTCTATCTCGGTTGGCATCCGTTGCTGCTGCTTCTCCTACAAATTATATACAGAGTGGTTTTTTGTTCACAATACAAGGAAACCCAAATCCTTGGATACTTTGTCACTTTTTTGACAAAAT
>JAQIXN010000909.1:0-26059 GCA_034698145.1 Proisotoma minuta | reverse complement strand
AATTCTCCGACTTGCTCGATTCAGCCCTCAAAATGTACCACAGAATGACGGAGACTTTTCGATTTTAATATGGTGATGAGTGTTCGTTATTTTATTTTCTGGGTTCCCAAATTGACAACATATAAATATTATGCAACAATTTTATTGAAATTATTTTCCGTAGACTTAATTTGAGTCAGCATTTAATAAATTGTAAAATTGTTAGTTAGGAAATCAATATGATGAACATCACAAGTCGACAGATAAATACATACAAATTTTGTTAATGAGTTGAAGGATGCATAATAGAGTTTGTGGCATTTGTCAATCGATATGAATATTTCAGGGGCCAAGATATACTTTCGCAAAAATAAAGTTATAAATAAATGACCGACATTTAAGAATTTTTTCACTCTCATTTCACTCTTATTATTAAAACAATGTTTTTAAAACAAAGCATTGAAGGTTGAGTGAATTCACTAAATAACGTAAATCTCTCTCCCATTTTATAAACAAAAGTATATGCACAGAAGATGTTTAAACAAAGCCAAGCTTAAAACTGAAGAAAGTTTAAGTATTGTATTGTGTGTAGATGGTTTCTCTAATTCAAATCTAGATGCTCATGTTGCATGATGTTTCAAGAAGTTGTGGGCTTCCTTATTTCCACGCTATGTACACATTTACGTCTTATAACAAACCACGCATCCACTTTTCTACAAATCAAAAGAAAAAAAGATGAGCTGATCCACATCATTTTTATTTAATTTATTTAAACAAACAGACAAATTTTCTAATCTTATTACTTAGTTTGGCTAGAAAATGATAAATATTTGTTGCGGAAAACCTCTACAAGATGTTCTAAAGTGCTTTGCAATTTTAGATTTGGTAAGTCTCAGTCCTTTTTTAAGCATATGAGATTAGAGAAAAGCTCAATAAATTCATTCATGTCCCACAGTTTTTTGATAACCTCCAAGTCGCAGTTGTGTTTATGTGTTATGCATTTCCAAACTGGCTCCCAGAGTCATATTACAAGACTAAAGTGTATACTCTTCAACATACGTTTGAAAATTCCACCGCACCAATTATTCACAAACCCCAAGAAAATACCAGTGATCCTCCAGAAGGTATGTTTTAAACGCTTTGCACATTTTTCACAAGCATTTTTTATCGATATTCTTAAATATTTCGTTCTGCAGGAGAATCTTCTTTCATCCTCTTTTTGACGGCAATCGGATTATGCCTTTGTCTTGCAATTACGTTATCATTGTTTTACTGGTTGTGGACAGGAGCTCGAGAGGTTGGTTATTCTACTATTTCATTTAAATAACAAAATTAAAATTTTATTAAAAATCATTTTAACGAACCAATATAATTTGCAGGCAAATCTGTCAAAATGTCAACGGTGGCTATGTTTTCGCATAATTTTCCTCTCATTTTTGGTGTTGATTACGATTTATAAGCTAGCAAGTCAAAACTATTATGGATTTGATGGGATGCTGGACATTTTTAAAATTTACAGCATTTACGAAATACTCATGGTCAAACAGTTCATTGATAACCATATTTCAGATATGCCAATTTTGCTAAAATAATTGTATCATCATTGTTGGAATTAATTATTTATTTGTTAAACTTTTTTGTAAATTCGAGAGCTTTTTGAGAGCGATATATTATCAGTAACTTAATTTATCTGCATTTATTCCCAAGACTGTTCAAATGCTCAATAATAAAATTATGATGTTGTTTTCTAATAAATTAAGAAACTGTAAAATGAATATGCTTCAGAACCAAACACAACCAGTTTGAGACATTTTCTTCACTTTATGCCAGTGAAGTGACTACTTTCTTGAATTCTGAAATAAAAGTTTCAACGTCACATTTAATTGTTGAGAAAAGCTGCAGCACATTTATTTATGTTTTGAGTTTGTTTCTTGATAAGAACTATATACTTACATAATAATATTAATTTTCAATAGACGTATACGAATGTGCACGTGTCATAATAAAAAGCGATGTCAATAGACTAAAAAAATTGGTGTATATGTACGAGTGATTAATAATTTGTACAGTAATGGTTAATACATGATTTCACTAATATGCATGAAAATAATACAGTTTGCAGGGACGAATTATTTTGAGGTACTTGCTAGTTTCTTAAACTTTTCGCATTCTGATTGCCATCGTCCATCCGAAGGAATGAGTGTTCTGATGTGTTTAGCTTGGAAAAGTTTTCCCCAACCAATTTCAGTAATCTGCCAACAAATTATTAGTTAAAGTATTTAACTTTAAAAACAATAAAGTTAATCAATTTACATTTCTCGTACAAAGCTCGAGATGGTTCAGGTGCGTCATCTTGAGAAATCCTTCTTCCACACACATGTCGTCCAGATTTGTAGAAAGATTGTAATTTTTCATTATAAATTTTCGCAAGTCTAAAAACAAGTTAATATTTTATTTTTTTGTCATCATAGTTCGCCAATTAAACTTACTTTTAAGACATAGAATATTAATGCTATCATAAGTTTTGTATGTTGATCCTTTCACAACCGTAAATTTGAGACCAGTAACTCCTTCACTTGTCAACTTATCTCCCAAAACATCCAACTCCTCCAATTGTGGCCACTGTGCACAAACCATTCGAAAAGATTCATTTTCCAAATATATTCGAGCAACTTTGACATTTGGGAACCAATGGACTAGTTTTTTAGCGTCCCCACACGAAATATCATAATCGAGGCGCAAGTTGACTAAATTCACGGGCAATGGGAGTTTTGCAAAGTTTATACCAGTCTTTTGCACAATATCTGAAGGTAAAAATGGTGGCTCAACTTCTGGTGGTTCACACAAAGCTAGAGTCGTTAAATTGGGCATGAATTGGGCAAAATTCATTGAATCTGCAACAGTTTCTGTCATTTCCAAATATTTGAGATTAGGGAAAGTGATTTGGAAGGGAAATTCTTTCATTGGAGTTCCAAGTGGGCCCCGATAGATAATTAGTTTTTCCACATTTCGATGTTGCTCGAAAAGTTTTGCAATTAAATGGTCATTGCAGTGAGCTCCAATATCAATTGATAGCTCATTTAGGGGAAATTTAAGAGACAAGAATTGATCCACCACATTTTTTGGTATTTCAGCCGCTGCATAATCCCTGTACACATAACGCAATTTTAGTCAGATCCCAAAATCAAATGCATTTAGAATATAATTTTGTTACAAACCCATTAAAAATGTTCAGATTCTCCAACTTTAGACTTTCTTTATGCTTTTTCCTAAAACTCTGTGCAACTTCCAACACAGTGCTAGTCTCCAGAGGGGTCAGATTGTAGAATTTGAGATTCTGTGGATCAATTAAACAGAAACTAATTGTTGATTTGTATCAAACAACAATGAGTAATTAAATTAATCAATTAAATCATGCCTTGAGATTTGGGAAAACCAGAAAAATTTCTTCCCATCCAATTGGAAAATGGTTATGAGTTTCTCCTCCGTGAAATTCAAAGGACGTCATGTTTGGGTTTACTCGCAAATCTTCATCCAGTTTTGCAATTGCAAAGAAAGGTCGCAATGTTGACATTGTCTCATCTTGGTATTCGTAAAAGCTGCAATCCTTGATCACCAAGCGTCGCAAGTTGGGAGTATTTTTGACGAATATATCTCGGACCATGTCCACTCCAATCATGCGAACCCAAGACAATTCTAGCGACTCAATTGATTTTCCAAATTTTTCCCAAAATGCAATAAGGGTATCCGTGAATTCATCCAAGTTCCAGAGAGACATTTTGTAATTGCGAAATAAAATGCGAGTAGTGGGAATGGTTGCAAAAGTTTGGAGAAATTTTTCCAAAACTGAACCCGTTGAATGAATGTTCTCATTTAATTTGACAATGGCTTTCTTTTGTATATATGTCCAGGAAATGGCCTTCCACAATTGAGATACCAATCTTGCATTTTTCAAGTCTTCTACATTGAGAAATTTGAAAATGTTCGAAAGTATCTGGAAAAATGAAATAAATATATAAATTGTAACAAGAAACTCTCCTTATAAGTTGTGTAACTTTCTCTTGCGATTCAATGCCAAAATTAAACATTTACGAGTATGTATAAATAATTGAAAAATGTATATATGCATACCAATTCATTGTCCAAAGCAAGCCTACAACTTCCAAACTTTCCTGTACTCATGATTAAAATTTTTTATTGTGTAGTATGTATATGCTGTGATAATTAGAATTGAATTGCGAGAAAACACTTGAATTTTTAAAAATCTTTGTTACTCTGATGAAGTTTAGAAAAGAACTGACATGGCTTTTAAAACATTCAAATAGTTTAGGATCATAAAGGTTAGCTAAAGGGTCACAGTTTCAATACAATTGTAAGGAAGGGTTAGTAAAGTTTCTATGGGCTGGCTTCAGTAGAGATTACATAGCATACCAAAAGAAAGAACCCGCTGTCCTCTGCGCACATAACTATTATCCAATCCTTTAGCAAGAAGTGGTAAAAGTAGAGCAACATTCTATGAAATGAACGTGAGAATGGGCAGGATTACCATTTCAGGCTAAAAAAGGGTTATGTTTTGCTTTTCATAAAGATTATCTCAAGTTTTTAGAAATCTAAATTAAGAATTTACATGTATTCAATACATTGTAGTAAGAAAGGTTTTAGCTTGAATTTGAGGAATATAAATAGATTAAATTTAGAACAACTGGAAAAACAATATTAAATAAATGCATGTTTTTCACTTTATTTGTTGAATGTTACATAGATATTATTAATATTTTCTTTTATTTGCATCCCTGTCTGATTGACTGAGGTTTAATATCACTCATAATATCTAAAGTATTTTTATAAAATCGAGGAACAAAGTTTTTTTGAGGTGAGACACATTTTGTTGTACCAGAAAAATTTGTATCACTAAACAAAGTCCATTGAGAACTGCCAGATACAATGAGTGAGTTGGTGGTTGAAAGTCCAGTTAAATTGATATTTGCAATGGGTGTTTGTACTCGTAGATGAGTCCCTGTAAAAGATATTCCACTGAAAAGATCAACAACGTCCAGCCTAAAATTCTTTGGAGAGCCAGCAAATCTCAACGACGAAATTTGTTCAGATAAATTTCCAAAAACAAAACAACGGTTTGTCGCACTAAAATGAGCCGTGCTAAAATTTGCATAATTTTTGCTTCCATAAAATATCCAAATAAACATTTGAGAAAAACAACAAAGTGAAAATATTTGGAAGTGAGATAAACTACAAAATTAGTATATACTTACAGCCCCAAAGTACATGCTGATTTTGCCAAGTTATCAAAATGAACTGAAGAGAGGTCTGGAATGTTTTTAGCAATGGAAGTGAAAGAACGACCACCAGATTCTTCAGAGTATAAGGCAACTTTTGGGCTATTTGCATCAACTTTTGAGCAAATGGAAAATAAAATAAACAAAAAAAGCAGCAAATTGTTGATAAACATAACTAATGATTATTTCTGTATCGAGCACGAATGCGCGTCTAATAATAAAATTGTTATATACATTCATATATATTTAGACAAATTAATGAGAACGAGACCTTGTATTAATTGCCTTTCGATGGTGAACAAAAACGGTTCATATTTTAACATGCTTGTATGACGAACCAGATCATGCCACATATTTTGGGAAAAGGACGATGTCTGCATTGATTTGTTTGTTTATCTTGGCTTGTCTCAATTAGATACAGATTCGGAAACTATACTTACAGTTTCTTATCAAGCAGGTTTTGCAAGATTTGAAAATGAAACTTGGATATTGAGTACTAATTATTCAAAATTCGGTGTTCAAAACTAAAATGCAATTATGGATCAGTTTGAGAGGTTTCATCATGTGAAATTAAAACTTGAAAGCAGAGTTAAACTGGAAATCGTAAGTTTTGAATTAATAACATTACCAAATGTAATAATAATTTAAATAGTAATTTTGGTTTCAGATTTTTCATATTTTTGGAGTATGCATTTTCACATTTCTAACAATCACAATTGTTAATAAAATCAGCGAAGAGCCAGAGAAAAGCGAATATTTATTTGTAATTTTATTTTCTGGAACAGCATACTTTTTACTTTTTGCAAGTCTCATTGTTTGTGTTAAATATAAAGCCCTTAAAAAGGTTAATGAATTATCTCAACAAATGAATCTCTCAGTAATTATTATTATTTATTAACTTGCAGAATGATCCGGACAAATTAAAAATCTGGATTAAGCTAGAGTATTTTAATATGGGATATTTGACAGTTTTCATGAGTTATGGAACAAACGCAATCTTTTGTCGACCTTTTGACGAATGGAATGGGACGATGCTTTTAATGATTGTGTATTGGCTCCCCCTCATATCATATAAATTCTCACAAATTCGAAGAATTCGGAATTATATTAACATATTAAAAGATTCTGCACATGTTTTAGATGCACAATATGCTAAATTAACAAAATAGACTCATGCTGCAATGTACATAAGCTTATTTCGTAATTACATATTTTCACTTGTAATTGTCATTTATTAGACAGTTTGCAAAAAAAATCATCGTACGTAAGCCATCCCTTTAGCTATTCTAATATTGAGATACAAAAAAAGGAACAATTTTTCCTCGAGATGAATACACAATATAATTTGGAAACTGAAGAAAGGAGGAATAATAATCCTTCAGAAAATCAGGTAAATTGAGCAGTGAAAATAAATACGTCTATAGTTCCATTTTCTAGAAAGCAATTAAAATACTCGTATTTCGCTTAACTATTAAAATTATTTCAGAGATTTGTTGGTACAAAACAAATCTTACAAAGAAGTGAAAGCTCTTCACCAACGCTCCAAAATATTTGTGAGGGTAATCAAGAATCTCACATCAGTGAGGGCCAACACAAAAACGGAAAAATGGTTGCAAAACGAAGCTTTTCTTTAGATTTTCTTCACTTTCGTCGTAGTAGCAAAAAGAAATTTGACCTGACCGGAAGCAAACGAAATTCTACAAAATCTGGGTCAAGTGATACTTTAGGGCAAGAAAGAAAGGCTTCTACAAGAATGGAAGGTACTTCAGAGATTGCGGCCTGGTGCATTTGATTCAACAAATGAAAAGTTGAATATATTTCATATTTGTATTACATTAACAATGTACTAAATAAAATTTTGTGAACTTAGTTTCTGTACATTACTTTCATGAAAAATTGGTATAAATTGGACAAAGATTAGTCAACATTAAAATCAATATCCGGAAAAATTCCACATAATGCTCTATCATACTTATTAATGAACGATGGGAGGAAACAGTTAATGATTTCATGTAATTTAAGACCAATCTAATTCCTATTGCGTTGTAATTTACGCATTTTGTAATAATAAAGTTCAGAATAAATTAAGGCCACAAAAAATGTAAATAAAAACACGTCTGCTTTTATTTGATTTTGTTTTGCAGTTTCATAACCAATTATAAAAACTGACAGGACAGGACATGGAACCAAAACAAATCAATTGACTATATATACAATGATTTTAACAAACGTGTCTTACATCGCGTATTTGCTCAACTTGTGGGATTATTTAGAGGACATCCATCGCAAAAACTGTTGTGCTCCGAGCGAGACTATGAAATTGAGACACCATCATAATAATACCAATCTGTGTTTCTGCTGGAGAGGCGTGCGACTGTCTACAATACTTTTGTTTTGATGGGTTTGGAAAGTAAACAACGAGGGTATCACGGCAAGGTTATATGAGAACAAAACTGCGTCGCAATTTCCCGAATATGAAAACTCCTGGTATTTTCTGCGAAGCCAACAGTCGATGTGTCAAATAGAACAGCATCAGCTATCCAATCAATCTTATTCAACGTTTTGGAGAAAACTAATTAATTAATTTAAGAAAAGCCATGGGGAGTGCATTAGCGATGTGGGCTTATCACAAACGATTAAGCATGGATCTAGAGCATAATAGAGCATCACATCCTCCGGTAAAATTTAATTCGGATTTATAAAAATGCACAAGTTGACTTTTTTCTTTTCTGAAATTTATAGGAACATGAAGTGTCAATGATGACAGAGAAAGACGAGCGTAACAAGATAAGAACAAGATCTGTTCGGTCTGACAGCGAGTCTTCAATTCCCCCCGAAGAACGAAGGGTTACAATTGATGCCCCTGAGGCACAAGACTCTGACACAGAAGATGGAAACCAAACCAAGGATCACAAGCATCACAAAGGTCACCGCAGATTTTCCCTTGACTTCCTCTTTGGGAAGAAAAAGAACAAGCAAAAGAAGAAAAGATCCCAAAGCATTTCTGCGCATACTGATGAGACTGGGGAGTCCCAATACAGGGAAAACAGATATCCGGGGATTTACAACAACGATTTCTCAATGTTTTATTTCATTTAATTAGTTGTTTTTCAACATAAGTATTTCATTTTGGTAATTGCCTCGTATGTTTCATTTGTACTACAATTGACTACAAGCAACATTAGTTTAAGAAATTAATTTATTTACTTGTCTACATTCTGATTAATCAGTAATAAAAAAATAAATGCATTTTTATGGGGCGCTAATAAAATTGTTGATTATAATTTATAAATATCGTCTAAATTCATATTGAAAACTATGAAATTTTATGTACAATAATGGCATGCCACAGGATGCCAGTGTTGCTAAATATGTAGAGTATATTATAAGTACTATGAGATAAATACTAAATAGAATATAGAATGATGAAAATTTTATTTGCAGTTTTTCAAATATAATTTTACAGAATATAATTGCATATTCGGTAAATATTTCACCAACGTCCGCGATGACCTCCTCCTCTGTGACCTCCCCAATTACCCCCTCTGTGACCACCCCAATTACCCCCTCTGTGACCTCCCCAATTACCCCCTCGGTGACCTCCCCAATTACCACCTCGGTGACCTCCCCAATTACCTCCTCTGTGACCCCAGCGGTTAGCGTCTGTCATTGAGGCAATTGCAAGGACGCAAAATATGCCAATCAAAATCTATTTAAAGTTTCAATTATTTTAATCATTAAAAAGCTTCAATATGGTTTGTGCTTATATATGTTACCAAAATTATTTTTGAGTTCATGTTTTAGACCGTTAATACAATAATTGGAATTGGTTGATAAAGTCTGGTGCTAATGGATGAAAGCTTGGATTGGAATTAAGAATGATTGACTTTTGATAAAAATTGCAGCTTTATTATTATAAAAGCAAATTCCCAACCAAAGTTTTCCTTAAATGTGGTTATGGTCAAAAACAAGCAAAATAAAATATTTTTTGGGGAAATTTCCTTCCATTCCTCAATATCCGTCCAAGTGCATTTTCCAAAAATAAATATTCATGACTTTGGTATACTTGTTATATTTTGTGAATATTTATTGAAAAATATTGTACAAACAAGAATAAATTATTTCCCTACTGCTACTGCGGACGAAGAGCTTGATGCATTTGCATTCCCTTTGCCAATAACGTTTGCGCTTGAAGCAGAGTTTGCATTTGCTGCCCCAAAGCCACTGTTACTGGTAGCAGAAGAAGACGCAGATGAAGAAGCCGAGGCACTATTTCCAGGTCTTCCAAATGATGTAAGACCAACGCCAACAGGTTGCAAATTTCCAAAATTGGTACTTGGGACTTGGGGCCGAGCTTGTACTATTGTGATTTCAGGATTAACTTGGGGTGGGGTGAGAATTTGAATTTGAGGAGTGTCTTCTACAGGAATTGGTCGTCGACCTGATTCTACTGCTGCGGCCGCGGCAGAGTCAGCTTGTGCAGAATTACCTCGGTTATTGTTATCTCCACGCGGTCTGCAAAGAGCGCATTGATTGAAGATAGCTAGACTTGCAATTAAAATCTAAAACAGAATGGGGAAAATGAGACAGGCTCTAAGATATATGTTTGGTAGCTTAACTATTAAATAGTTAATTTGAACTTACCAAATAGTACTGCATGGTAATGTTCCAAGGTTTTCTTTAGATAGAAGTAAATATATAAGTAGACTTTATTTGAAGTGATTCGGACTTTAAATGTGACCAGTAAGCGATTTCATCTACCAATTTATAGATGGTTTGAGGTTATTATGCTTGAGACTGCTTACCTCATCTTCCAGCGATAATAAATTAGCAAATGTTAATCTATTTTTCTTTTTACTAATTATATGTTGCCTGTACATCTGCATGCAATTAGCGTTCACTAAATGCTTGTTCTGCAATTCTTGTAACTATAATACATAATAATATATTTTCTTAAATAAGATGTCCATTTTTCTTATGAAATGACCATGATCAATTTTTAGGGAATTGTACATGCATTTTATGATTCACCATGATTGTCCATTTTTCTTAAAACGAACAGTTATTCTAATATGTAAATCTGATACAAAATTATTTTATTTTCTCTTAGTTCATAAGAATTTGCTAAACTACTGTATAATTTTGGTAACAATTAAATCCTTTAATATTTCTGGATACCGTAAAGTGCTGCCAAGAAAATTAAGGATATAGAAATGAGTCCATTCAGTTTATTGGAATTCAACGATAGACCTTGATTTTTTTCCTAATAAAAATACATAAATATGGTTTATTCATTCAAAAATTAAGACTTTATTATAAAAGTTTACTCACATCATTTGCAGTTGGTTCGTTCTTTTTGTCATCTTTATCTTTGCCCTCATTCTCACTTTTACTTTCCTTTTCTTCATTTGTTTTATTGTTCTTGGAAATATTAAGTTTGCCAACAGAAGGTGACGCCCAATCGTGTTTTTTAAGGTCTAAACAATCGTAAACAACCAATTAGTACTTGCAGGTAAATGAAGCATTATACTAAACCATACTTCCACTTCCATCCAATTGACCAGTTGCAGCCAGTATCGTGACGCTGTTATCCGATAGATCAAAGCTAAGATCCGCTCCACTCGGACTCTTTCCTTTAACTTTCACCGGCTGAGAAAACTTGCAAGTCATAATCCCATTTGCATAAGTATTGTTGGAGTTCTTTGGACTTCCTTCCGTAAACTATTAAATATAAAATATTATTATAAACTCGTATAAAATGCATGGAAAGTACTTACGGGTTTCTCCGTGGGCTGGGCACGAGAAGGTGTTGACAATTCTTTCAGTGGCCCATTTTTTAAGCAAGCAACAACTAAATCATCTCCCTTTAAAAAAACAATTCGTAAAATTTTGTTTCTTTAAAATTACTAGTATATTTGTTTCATACCATGAACGAATCTTTGGAAAAGCCAATAGCCACGTAATCCCCTTCACTCTGTTTGGAATTTATCTCGATTTCAAGAGTATTGGCTTCTCCAGCCTTGGTAACTTTGATACCAATTGGACAATCGGAAGCTCCGCACCTTTGAAGTGGCACGCAGCCTTCTCCATCACAAAGCCCCTTTTAATACGAGAAACCAAGTAAATAAGTACCAAAATTCTTAATTTAGCCAATCTTACGCTAGCGGAAATGCTTGAGAAGAGCAAACAACTGCCGACCAGTAAAATGGTCATAAAATGCTTGTTTAGAGTCGCCATCAGGGAAATTCTCGCTTTTTAAGAGGAAAAATAATGAAATATGACGACACAAAAAATATTCTTGTTGTATGTAAGTTTTCAAGGGAATGAAGAATGAGTCCTCTGACAATTATGATCTCTCCTTCCTAATCTTGCACAATTTGAATAAAATTAACCATTTTTCAAGGCCAAATAAGTTTTGAAATTTCCCTACTCTCTAATGACTAATATTTGGGATTTGAATGTTTTACTGGTTTTGCATAATTTTATGGAGGAAAATAGATTATCACAACTTATAGAATGTGCATACTTTATTGTGACCAATAGTATATTGTAATTCTACAGCATTATCATAAACTCTAGCAATTATTTAGCAGGTCAAAATTTAGAAACAAGTGTAATCATGAATAACATTAAAATTGTCATGAATTTAGGTTGTTGCAATGCTTTTGAGCTGTTAGCAAGTCGCACAGGCTCAACTCGTTGCTTCCCAGAATGGTATTGAATGTATTGGTCTCCTCCTTCTGATAAATAAATATGCACAAACATAACTAAATTAATTTAAAAACTTGTAAGAGCATATAATTGAGATGATTTTCTTTACCAAAAACACCTTTTGCTAAAAGAATTGCATATTTCTCTTTTGTCAAATCGAATTTTATCCCATGCTCCTCAAAACTTGCATTTACGTCAAAAACACAAAAGAGTTCTGCGTCTCCTCTGGAGCTCATATCAACGTTTACATATTTATCATCCGTCACCTGTGGTTTGTAAGTTATACATGCTATGTTTCTTGAAGGTCAAAGGTTGAGTGAGTAATTGATAATTTACCAATTGTGGTGGTTGGGCACCTTCTGACCAAAACACATTGACATGAGATGGAGTACATGAAATGATGGAAGTGTTTAGCTGTGTATGCAAAACATGTAAAATTTAATCGGTTTTGGACCACGGTCAATTAAAATAATAATTACCATATTTTTGCCATCTTTGGCAATTCCTACTGCCACATAAGAATTTCCTTGAGGGTGTGACAAAAACATTGAAAATCTATATTTTTTGTTGCCAGAATCGGGAGAAATTTCCACCATGTAATCACATTTTTTGTCTGCAATGCAATCAATGGGGACTCCAGCACAATTTGACTTTTCTGTTTTGCAGTTTGTATACATGTCAGTAATCAGCTTGTTTTGATTTGACCCTTGATGACCCCCGGGGGGATGGTCATGCTTAAAATTGTGTGGGGCTTGAAATTATTACGAAATTTTCAATTTTAATTAATTTTCATACCTGGGAAAAAACTCCACAAATCCAAAGAGTTGATAGCAATGAGATCAAAATATCAAATTTTGTCAACATCATTTTAATTTTAAGGTTACAGAGAGAGTTTTTGAAAAAGGTTTGATAATGTTACCAAATGACGAATCTTTGGCGAATGACTTGTAGTGGTAATTTTCCTGGAAAACAGGAAAACCTCAATTTATTTAGTCACAAGGTGAATATTTAACTAATTTTTTTGATGGATGACTTTTGGCATAGGCCGGAAATTCATAAATACACTTAAGGCCATTTGGGTGTCGTGCAAACTAAGCATAAGATACATTAAATTGAATATTGATTACAACCCTTTGATGTGGAGGAAGAAAACAACAAAGACAAATGGATGACGGCTCATGAATCTCATTTTTTGGAAGCAAAAGAGAAAACTTTAGATTTATTATTCATGAAAAAACAAAGCTATAACATTATTAATAATAAAATTATTATAATCTAAAACTTTCATTACCTGACCGTGACCTCGACCCTTCAGTTGTGACGCATTTGTATAAAGTTGTGTAAAAAAGAGCGTGAGGCAAGTTGAGACGGGCTTTAGCAGTATCACTTAGCCCCAGATACGGTGAAAGCCTGAATCAGATTGGAAACAAACTTGAGTTTAGTTTTAGACATGAGTGAGGACACGCCGAAAGGGTCGAAGAGGTCGGGGGGTGGGGCCCTCAGACACGCCCACACCCCCACCCTCGTCTTCGACAACGGAGCCTACAGCATTAAAGCAGGATTCTCCACTGCTGATAAACCAAGGTACTTAAAATACCATCTTCGTATTCATACCGGTCAAATAATTGTTTCGATTATTCTGTTCGTATTTTAGAATAATTCCAAACTGCATAAGCAAGGCGAGGAGTGAGAGACGACGGCCATTCATTGGTGACCAGTTGGACGACTGCAGAGACACGTCAGGTCTCTTTTTTATCCTCCCATTCCAAAAGGTAGCATCAGCCTGTCACATTTTAATTATGTACTGGATAATTAAAAGTTACATAAGCTTATTGTTTAATTTTAGGGCTTCATGGTAAATGGGGACTTGGAAAAGACGGTTTGGGATTATTGCTTTGGGAAAGATTGTCTAAATGTGGAACCGTCGGAAACTAATTTGCTATTTACCGAGCCCCAATTCAATTTTAAATTTTTACAAGAAGTTGGATGTGAATTGTTGTTTGAAGAATACGAATTTAATGGAATTGTCAGAGTAAATGGTGAGAAAATCAATTTGTAACTGCAGACTGAGATTTTTAAAAAAATGTGTTTTCAGCATCCCATTTGTCGGATTACAAGTACGCTGGTGATAATCCAGACTCGATATGCACATTAGTTGTTGATTGCGGCTACAGTTTCACTCATATTGTCCCATTTGTCAATGGACAAAAAGTTGCGGAAGGTGTCTGCCGAGTTGATGTCGGAGGAAAGGCCCTTACAAACCACCTCAAAGAAATTATCTCATATAGGTATGTATAAGTGTAAAATTTCTTGACAAGTTATATAGATCGTATAATACTTTAAACTTATTTTCAGACAACTCCATGTGCTCGATGAAACTTATTTAATGAATCAAGTTAAGGAAGACTTGTGTTTTGTATCCACCGATTTTTCGAAAGATATGGAAATTGCAAAAAATAAGTTTCCTGAAAATACTATTGTTAGAGATTACGTATTACCCGACTATTCTACTGTTAAGCGAGGATATGTTAAACCATTGGAAAAAATGGGATCAAAACCAGTAGAAAATGAACAGGTTTGTTTGGAAATTTGGAAAACATGCATATTTTATGTACATGTCACATGTATACTATTTATTCTGCTTTTACAGATTCTAAGGATGAACAATGAGCGATTTACTGTTCCCGAAATATTGTTTCATCCATCAGATGTTGGAATTACACAGATGGGAATAGTTGAAGCGTTAATGCTTGTGATTGACGGATTTCCAGAAACTATGAAACCACATTTTCTGAATAATATTGTCATCACTGGAGGAAGTGCATCTTTCCCTGGTTTTAAAGATCGAGTTTACAATGATATTAGAAGCCTTGCTCCTATCGACTATCCCGTTCGAGTTACAGTCTCCGAAAAGTATAAATCACAATACACTAATTTGCTTCTGTTAGTTCTGACACTTTTCTAATTTGTATTTCGATTTTTCCAGTCCAACGACATATGCATGGGAAGGTGGCTGCAAATTTACTCAGGATCCGGATTTCTCAAAGTTTATAGTGACAAGAAGTGTATTCAATGAAGTTGGATTCTCTGCATTCTCTAAAATATGTGACATTTAAACAGAACTTTTGTTATGTTCTTTATATATATTTTTTGTTAATGCTCAAAAATAAAATGATTGTCATAAAAAGCTATTAAATTGTGCATTTTAGACTTCCATGCATAATCGCATTTTCCTACAAATCTGCCAAATCCTCTCGTTTTCCTTTTTTCCAATTTTTTGTCAAGGGGGTATGTTTAGTGTGCTACATCTAGCCCAGAGTGTTGTTTTGTGAGTCCATCAGCTGGCCCGTTTGTTACCATCCAAAACGCACTACGCTCTTTATGTAATATCAGACAAAGGAAATTCGCACGTCGTAATTATTACTCCACTTTATAATAATTAAGGTCATAGGTTAGGAGACCCAAACGAGACCTTTAAATAGCTTAGCTCAAATTAACAATTAAAGAAGGTGTGATTGGCAATTTGCGTTTTTCCTAGCAGTTTAAAAAAAAGTTGTTTAGTCACTTTGTTTTTGCCAATTTGCTCCCAGTTTTCTGGAGAGTTGTTCCAAATTATGTTCCACACTGATTTTTGACTCCCAAGATGTAATCATGGCGTTGTAAAGGGAACACGGGGGAATATTCTCCAAAATTGAGGTCAGTAGGGATATTTGCTTTGTGCGTTCTATTATGTTCAACTAATTAGTTAGATAAGTTCAGGGTCATTTATTTTTTAAAACAAATAATAGTCGACGCAGAAGGATAATAAAAATGATAAAGCACAATAATAGCAATTAATACAACGAAATAAGCTGGAGTACAAATCACGGAAAGAACAAAGAAAACGGAAGGGAATCAATTTTCAAAGCAATAAATAAAACAACGGTAAGTTTTAATCATTCTTCCATTTCTTGTACTGCCAAAATTAATTGCAATGAACTCTTAACTTTTATGTAATATTCATAACTTATCAAATCTATATAACTCGTGCATTCAAGAATATTTAAGGATCCGTGTAATTGATTATTTTTATCCAGCCAAAATTATAACGGATAATAATAATATTACGTATGTCTCGTCTTCGTCTCAATTAAGAGATTATCGCATACATTCATGATTCATGAAAAGGGCTTTGAGCCGACAACTTGCGACCGTTGATTTGATACTCATGCAGTATTTGCAATTTAACACGTGCTACATGTATAAAGTAGGTAACACATAATAATACGGTGTGGATATGTTTTGGCAAAACAGTTTTGCGTAATTTATTTTATCCTTTACTGATAGACATAAAAAGTAAAAACGTTACATGTTGAATTTGGAAATTCTTCATTTTTTCGAATCATTTTTTCGAATCGAATAGTTATCCTATTCAACTTGGTTTCTAGTATGATTATTGACTACTTGTTTGTTTGGTACAGAAATGGATAGAATGGGTTATCAGTCACTAAATACTTATCCAAGTATGAATGACCCTGCTGGAGATCATGCAGATGACAGCTCCCCACCACACGACCACAACGTTATTCATTTTGTTCCGGAACATAATAAAAGTAAGTGAATATATACAATAAATCTATATCTTCGCTCAAGTACAATCAGTCTAAATCAAAATTATTTTTTTATATTATATAGCACGTTGGAATCATGTTCAAGATCTAGACTCATTTTTCACAAGAATTTATTATTACCATCAAAAACATGGATTTCTTTGTATCGTTCTTCAAGAATGTTTTGCGTTGCTACAATTTATCTTTGTGGTTGGGTTTGCTACCTTTCTCTTCGAATGCGTGGATTATCCAATTTTGTTCAAGTATGAACAGTCTCATATATAACATTGTTTTATGAATAATTAATAATCGTTTTAACGAATTTAGGGACAAAAAACCAAACGGCCCTAATCCAGACGGAAAGATAAGTTTAAATCAAGCAATCATCCCTGCTGGAGAATGTGTTGCCAACTTCAGCTTTTGGATGTGGGCGACATTGCTCGTGGCTTCCATATTTTGGGTCTTGAGATTGATTTTTGTCGTCTACAACACTGTGCTGAATTGGGAAACTCGTGCCTTTTATAGAACTGCCCTTGGAATAGTCGATGTAAGGTTTTGACGAGATATTGTTTTTGATTAAAAAAAAAATCAAAATATTTTAATCCACAGGGAGATCTTGACAATTTGACTTGGTCTGATGTTCAAAAGAAATTGATTGAAGTTCAAAGAGATCAGCAAATGTGTATTCATAAACAGGATTTGACAGAACTAGACATTTACCATCGAATTTTACGGTATAGTATTTAAACAATTCAACCTTGTCAGCCTAATTTAATAATTATGTTATTTCAGATTCAAGAATTATTTAGTGGCAATGATAAACAAAGAGCTGCTGCCTTTAGACGTTTCGATCCCGTTCATTGGAGATCTCGTATTTTTAACCCACGGCTTAAAGTTTAATTTGGAGATGATTTTATTTTGTAAGTTTTACCAATAACAATAATATTTTATTGTGAATTATTGTGAATTAAAACTTCTATCTTTTAAGGGGGTCCTTGGGCACCATTTGAAAGTTCTTGGCACCTGAGGGAGGATTATAAAAAAGTTTCAAAAAGAAAAGAACTGGCAAATGGATTGTCTAAAAGAATTATGTGGATTGCACTTGCAAACTTTATTTTGATGCCTGTAATTTTTCTTTGGCAAATTCTATATTCTTTCTTCAACTATGCTGAGGTTTGTTATTTACGTTAATTATGAAAATTATGGCATTTTTAATCATTTACTATGTAAAGATTGTCAAACGGGAGCCAGGGACTCTTGGGGCCCGAAGATGGTCACTTTATGGACGCCTATTTTTCAGGCATTTTAATGAACTTGATAATGAAATTAATGCCAGACTTTCAAGAGCCTACCGGCCGGCATCAAAATATATGAGCATATTCAATGCTCCATTACTTACAGTAATTGCTCAGTAAGTAAATAGCATTACACATTTATCACCTTTATACATTTCGAGGTATTTCTATATAATACATTTTTTTTAAATAAATAGAAATATCGCATTTGTGTGTGGAGCTATATTTGCGGTCCTCTCTCTTCTTGCAATTTATGATGAGGATGTTCTCACAATTGAGCATGTTTTACTTTTGATTACTGTTTTGGGAGCAATTATTGCTGTTTGTCGGTAAGATTTATTAATAATTAAAGCAACTATCGTAATTGGAATTAATCTCGATTCGTATTTGATTTAATTTTTAGAGCCTTTATTCCCAACGAACACTTAATCATGTGTCCAGAAACGTTGTTGACAGCAGTCATTGCCCATGTTCATTATTTTCCAGACAAATTAAATGGTCAGTCTCATGGATGGAAAGGGAAAGCACATACAACGAAAACTAGAGATTTGCTCGCCAATTTATTCGAATACAAAGCTGTAATATATTAAAAAAAACAATGCCTACATTATGAAAACTAACTGTATATTATTATGTTATTTTCAGACTTATTTAATTTTGGAACTATTGTCTCCAATTATAACTCCTTTTGTGCTCTGTTTTTCTCTAAGAAGGAAGTCGTTGGATATCGTTGACTTTTACAGAAACTTTACCGTTGAAGTTGTGGGCGTTGGTGACGTATGTTCTTTTGCTCAAATGGATGTTAAAAAACATGGATCACCAACTTGGGGTTGCACGACCTCATTGTATGATATGGACTCTTCTGATTTACCCCCCAAAAATTCATTTGTTCAAGTATGCTTAATTTAAATCAAGTCGAAAAATGATTGAATGAACATCATGAATGTCGTTTTATTTTATAGGCAGAGAATGGGAAAACCGAGTTGTCTCTTGTACATTTTTTCCATACAAATCCAGAATACAAAATGCCTAAAGATGCTGGAGATTACATCACCAATTTGAAAGAAAGAGCAGTTCGGGATCTGAATAGCCTTCCTATAATTGAAGAAAATGCGCTGTTTGCATCTCTAAATTCAATCTCATCTCTTGGAGAAGAGGTACGATTTGCATTAATTGACAAATATGAAATTGACGAATCAAATTAATTTGTGTTTTATCGTTTTCTTCTTCAGTATACAAATGTGGCCCAAAGCTTGCTTTGTGAAAATCAACTACTGCGATCTGTGGCACCAGTGTCTCGAGATTTTGCTGGCGAACCATCACAAAACCCACATTATTCTCAAAGAGATCAAATCTCGAGCCACCCAATGCAAATGTCATTTAGAGGCAATGTTAGCAAAGTTGAGGGACCTTTGGGTTTTGGGCGAAGAGGAATCATCCAAGGGTAACTATTCAAAAGAGTTACTTTTTTTAATTTCAACCTTTTCAAATGTGCTTTTTTACAATAATTATTATAGATTGAATCAAAGTCAACATTTTGGTGGAAACATTCAAGAACAATCTAACTTGAATATGCTAAGTTTCGCAAATAGCTTTGCTCAATATCCGTCAGCAATAATGTCACAAAGGCCAGCAGAAGCCAACATTTATGAAATGAATGCGGTAGACATGAGCATAGATGCTCTCTTTCTTCACGAGATACACAACATGGAGGTACTTGACCGTCGTTGACTTGTTTGGTCGACAATAATAACAAAAAATAAAATTGTTGATAATTTCAAATAGGTACGCCGGAGAAATCTTCGAGGTACTTCATATTCTCCATCTTCTTCAGTACTTCATCAAAACAACAACCGGAACCAAGCTTTTAATGTATACCAAAGTCAGCCACAAGTTCATACAAATTCAAACCCTGTTGAGGAGCAAAGAACGAGCACATCACAAACCGAAAAGACACCTCTTCTTAATTCTATCCGCTCTTGATGACAGTTTGCGTAAAAAATTCTTTGGATTGACAAAAGTATTTAATTGTTTAGAAATCATTTTCGTGTTTAATTAATGACTTAGTTTTTTTGTGATATGTATTAGTTGTAATTCTAATATTACTTTGAAGCATTTAATTTTATTATTTGACGAAACCCAAATATGTTGTATGTGGCATAATTAATGTGCTGTTATTGTTGTAAAAGGTGCGTTTAGTCATTGTTTCACGGACCTTTTATTTATGATTTTTTTTTGTCCATCACATTTATTAACATTATTTTGTATTTAACAACTCATTTACAAACCAAGTAAAACACAAAAAGTTGTAATTAAAGAATAAATTTAGTGATTTTAAATGTAATTTGCTAGGTTCGAGCAGTCTAGTCCATGTAAAGAAAGATGTACCTTCCCCTATTTACTGTGGATAACCAAATTGTCTGTTTATCGATATGATTCATTGACATATATCGTACCTTACTTTTAACTTTACAATATTTAGTACGCAACGCAGTTACAAATATTTTAATTCTTAAACACAATACTACAAATTTGTTAGCAATAATATATGTAATGCAAAAACGTTGTGAAATAAATTAAAGACTTTGAGAAAACTATTAAAAATATGTAAAAAGTGATTTTGAATTTATATTATTTATATGCATTTCCCGAATAATAAGATTCAACCTTGAAATTTTCCTTGAAGAAAACCAATTAGCTAGAATCATTACCACAAGCACTTTTTGCATCTTTAATTAACAAAGAGTCGGCTTTCTTGGAGTTCATCACCAATTGACTGTTCAAAAAGTTTTTTTCAATACTGCTGTTGGAAATGAATTGGCTTGCGTCATTCTTTTTTGGGGCTTGTTTTTGTTCATTATTTTTTCCCAATGGAACTGACGCTCAAGACATGGGAACTGAGGATAATGGCTCATTACTTTTACAACCTGAATTGGACAAGATAAATATCACCCAATTTCTATTAAACGACCGTCTGTTAAAATTTCAACTGCGTTGCGTTTTGTATAATGGGCCATGCGATATAATTGGCCACTGGCTAAAACGTATGTGACATATTTGTATTTAAGCTTTCCAGGCTATAATTTGATTTCTTTTATAAGCAAGGGTGAAAGCGGCACTTCTTGGAGAATGTGTCAAGTGCACAGAGTACCAAAAACGGCAAATGGACACTTTGATGGAGGTCTTGACAAATTACTTTCCTGAAATTCACAGGGCAGCGGTAGCAAAGTATATTAACTCCCAAGGGCTTGGGATCTCTGATGAGGATCAGAAACTAATTGACAAAATCAACTCTGATGAAGGATGGGCTGAATTTAAGGTAATAATGATACACAGATTTACATTAGATTAATTTGCAAATTTTGTTAATATTTTAAAAAGGTACGGCTACGTAAAGTAATTAAAGATATGCAAGCAGGGAAAATTCCATCAATATAGGAGCATCAATTTAATTAATTCATTGAATGAAAATAAATAAAATTAAAAAAGACGCTTTTCCAAGTTTTTTTGTGCATTAAAAAGACAAAGAGTTGCTGCAGCACGAAATCGAACTCGCACAAAATTGTTTACACTCCACATGTGGAAAAATTATCGATTTGAGAGAAGCACTTTTCAATCATATTTGAAAAATTAGGAGATGGAAGTTTGTGAGGCTTGGATGTTTTTTTAAGAACAATGTCTGGAATAAATCGGGGCCCCCCACAAAGAGACTGGAGGAAAGGGAAAAAAGGGCGGACGGAAAAACTAGCTTATATCCTGGAAAATAAAGGTATGCATTCTAAAATTGACCAGTTATGAATGATATATTACGACAATTTCTATCTTATTTGTCTAGAATTCACCGATTTGACCTTTCGCGTAGGTCGGCCCCCAAACAATGTGGAGATCATTTCAGCCCACAGGTAAAACCAATTTTAAGTTATAAAGTCTCACAGTTTTTTCCTTATCCCCCAGGACAATATTGTCCATGTACTCAAGTGTCTTCGAACGAATGTTTCACGGAGCTCTTGCTCCACCACAAGACGAAATCATTGAAGTTGTAGACATTGAGCCCAAAGCTTTTCACGTTATCCTCAAGGTAAGGTGATTTAAACAAGGATGCAAACTATTTCCGATGTTTTTGTTTAGTTTGTATACAGCGGAGAATTTGAGAGAGGTTTGGGCACGGATCTAGCTCTTTCCGTTTTATATGGGGCCAAGAAGTATGACATAAGCGAGCTGGAGATGGTGTCAACTCAGTATCTCATCTCCAATAAAGTCGACATTGCAAATGCTATCAATGTGTTTCAAACTGCACAACTCCTTGACGTTCCTCGATTGAGAGACGACGCATATTCATTTATTACACGCAACTTTGATGAGATTTGCAAACATGAGGAGTTTATAAATTTGACGCTGGATAATCTTGTGATGTTTTTGAAGAATGACCAAACACGGGGGGTTGAATTAGAACTGTTTCGATCAGTGAAAAAATGGGCTGAAGCTGAATCAATCCGTCAAAATTTAGAACCTACGAGTGCCAATCTCCGAAAAGTAGCATATCGGGCTTTGATGCAAATTCGATTTCCAATTATGACATCAGAGGAATTTGCTCTTCACGTTATTCCTACTGAAATGTTAACTTCAGAAGAATCTACATTGCTTTTTCAGCACATGGTTGTCCCTTTGGAAAATAGGTACATATTAAATTGATATTATTATTATATAAATTTTGTATAATAATTATTTATGTTGGTTTGTTTTGCTATAATTTGTTTATGATAATTACAGATATCTTCTTCAAAAATTATCGTTTAGCTCTCAGAAACGCATTTCAAGTCTTTATTATGCAAAGTTTTACGAATCAGTCGCCCTCACCCCTTACGTCAACCTTCATAACGGCTGGTTTAATAAGTATGCACTTATATTTAATTAGATTAATTGTTTGGCTTGTGAACGACATTTTTAGCCCGAGTCAGGGCTTATGTAACCATCGTGTCCGTCTGTCTGTCTGTCTGTATGGGACAGGATAGGGCCCAAACTACTTAACCGATCGTTCCCAAATTTTGCAGAGTTGTTCTACTACCCAATAGGAAGGCGGAGTTCGAAGATGAGCAAAATCGGTACAGCCATTTAGAAATGGCGGGGGTTGGAAAATTACCTATAGGGTGAAAATGTGAAAGACTAAATTTTGACCTAATTTGATCGAAATTGGTTTAAAATGATGCCTTGGGTCTATAATAACTTATACAAACTGATTTCATGGAAAAATATTCAAATGGGAACCCAAAATCGCAAAAAATGTGGTATGACAACAAAAATTATTTTTCTCTCAAATTATATTTGACGGATATAAAACATGTTTTGAGATGATATAATGTCTCGGAATCCCTAGTAATATTTCTCTAATTGATTCTGTGATAGAAATTTTGCAAAAAATAGCACCCGTTTGACTATTATTTTAAATGTTTGATGTTTAGGTTATGTTAGGTTAAAAATAGTTTATTTAGAGAGATACACATCCCTGACTCGGGCTACGTAAACACTGCTCTGAAGGTTTGTAAGACGAGCTCAAATTTTTTTATCTTTACATTTTCGAAATCCTTGACCAATTTTATGTATGAATCGATATTTGAGTTAAAAATTCTTTTTTTGTTAATAAAAATCACAAGTGTTTTCATAAACCTTGTTTCTTGCATTTTTGTGAAAGTTAATATTTGTATTTGCATCTTTCTCTCTTTCAATGCAAATTTTCCAAACCTCATTTTTAACTGATAACCAACTTCTATACATAACTGGAAAGTTAAAGACATGTGCTTTTAGAAATTCAAAACAAATTTGAAAAATTTTAAGTTCCCGCTTATATATATCACTTTGCGTGGCCAGTTCCATTCATTAACGTGGAAATAAAGGGCTGGGGCCCATATACAGATACACTCATGACTTACCATTATAGTGACCCAATGACTTTCTCTTTATGCTGGCAAAGTTTGGGGGCATATGCTGGCAAAATTATTCTCATCAGGCATAGTTCCATCTAGCAAACTCTTTTTAGGATTTATTGATATACCCCTAAAGATTAGTGGACACAATTCCTTTAAAATCTTTCTTTATTAACAAAACATAATATTACTAAACAGTGATTAGGAAAAGCGAAAACCTATTCAAATCTTTGCAACAACAAGAAATAATAAATATCAATTGTTGATCTGAGAGGCTTCGTAGCATACGCAGATTTTGAAACTCCTGTAAATCCTAAATATCACTCATTTTCCACTTCACTACTTATAGCGTCAGAATTATATTTGACTATATTAAACAATTTTCAAAATTCCGACAGTTTACAATACTGTGGGCTTCAATAAAAATTTGGGGTTCAAAAAAGATAAATTCGTTCAGGTTAAATTCGCCATAACTAATTATGATGAAAGCTACGCAAGCTAAGCAAATAAAATAATTTTTATGTCGGGAAAATGAAATCTTCTCAATTTCGAAAAAGCTGATCTCCCATTATTTTTCTATAGGAATTATACTTTTTCTTCCCAAAAATTGTTGGTACACTTGAAAAATAATTCTATAGAATTTGAAGTTATTAAAGAGGAGACATCCCTAGGTGACACTGGCGTAGAGCGCCCAAACTTTTTCAGAGCCATGACCAGGTCATAAGGCCATTATATTGAAAGGTTAATTGTCATTAATCTAAAATTATAATTTTCTACTATTTTTCTAAATGCGGGAAAAAAAATAAAGCGTTCTCTGACCTTTGACCTTACTATTTAATCTACACATCTCCCGGATAGCAAAAAGTCGGTGCCGGCTTCGTGCCGATTTGCCCCTTTTGCCAGAACCGTTTGCCTGATGGTTTTGCCCATAAGGCATCAGCAAAGTAATGCGCCTATAACAGGTAGGATGTAAAGGCTCGCCCGCTGGTGGCGATTGTTAATGTTTTAATGGGAAGCTTTAAATGCATCATCTTTCTTTTAAAAACATAAAATACATCAAATCATATTAAAATTTGTACTAAATGTAAATAAGTATTTTTAGACGAAAATATTCTCAACAGATAAATAAAAATTTGGTATTTATTTTATATCTAAATTATTGAGAATATCGTGCTAGTGATTTTGTACTTTCCAAATATAATTTGAAGCACATACTTCGTGCTTTAAATTAAGTTTAATTTAAAAAAATTTGAATAAATTATAGTGATCCTGTAACAGTTGGTATCACTTTTGACCCACATAGAAACCCTCGGTAAGAAAAGCGCTTATGTAACTGCCTTTCACTTCCCCACGACCTTCTCTTTGTGGTCTATTGCAATTTAACATCCGTCTGAATGGAACCTTTCAAATATTAATGACTTTTGAGTATTTTAGACCATGAGAAACAAATAGAGGTGTCGCTTCTATTGCCATAAACAATTCAAGTTTAGATTTTATCAAATCGAAAAAACCAAAATCTAATTTTGGCCTAGAATTCTCTGCTATTCAGAAATTATTCGAGATGTATCTCTATTTATAAATTTATATTTAGCATAATTAAGTTGCAGCATCCTCTTGTTTACAATATAAAGGGCTGTTTCGTTTTCCAAACCTGGTTCTTTACAATAGAAAATTGTAGAGGTGTCGAAATCTGCATAATAAATCATATAATTATAGTTCAATTCAAATGAAACAATACTATAATTACACTTTTTAAAAAACGACAAACAATGCAATGTTCTCATTTGTAAATCTAAGAAAAGAATGAAGCAAAAAGATGAATGTTTTAATGTATAAATAGTGAATAATCGAAGATTTAATTGAGTCCCCATTTGCCCATTGAATAGAAGGATAGATTATCTATTATACCGAATCCAAAGCAAAAAGTAAATAGGGAACTTTTCCCGGGAACTTTCGTTTCTTCATAAATGAATTAAAATGAGATGCCTTAAATTTAATTTTAATTACATTTTTTATATATAACTATTTAATTTGTTTCCAGTTCTACATAAATCATTTACCTTATTCTTTAGAACATTTTCCATTAATATTTTTAATAATATTTATTGAATAATTTTGACTTTCTTTAAAAAATGTTATTGTCGCCAAAATAGACTAAAACATTTAGGTTGCTCATTATTTTGCCGAAATCAAATATTTAATATGTTCTAAAGGGTGTAGAAAAAGTTTGTACTACACTTTATGAGCAAATATTGAAATGGAGATATCTT
>JAQIXN010000908.1:0-26079 GCA_034698145.1 Proisotoma minuta | reverse complement strand
AAAATGCAATCAACTGTTATTGAATTGTACCTATATAGGTATTATTCGGGAAAAAAATAATTTTTCATTTACCATTAATTAGCATATTAAAATACCATTCGATCGAGTTGTCAAATATCTTGCACATACTCCCTTCATAAAAATTTAGTTGTCGGTCTGAATTAATGAGACCTTTTTTAAATTCCATACGCGTTTATAATTTTTAGGCGCGTTTATATGACACAAGGGTCAGGAAGGTCAACGGTCAAAAAGGTCAACTGATAACATGTCCCAAAAATTCAAAAGTTTCGTCGGATTTACAATGTCCACTGATTAAAATTAATTATAAAATTGTTATTTATACGAATACATATTACTATGCAAAGCGTGTTTCATGTCATGAACTAAACAAGAAATCTTAAAAATAATACTCTGGGATTTGATGTGAGCTGTCCAAGCAATTTAAAAATAAACTATATTATGATGACCGGTGGTTCATTCAGGTAGTTCTGCAAGTTTATCGTCTTAACAAAACCGTCAAATCAAAAACATGCAGACCTGTACTGGACAGAATTTTCGTGCAGGTTTTACGTCCACAAAAGAAGATGATTCTGGATGGCTAATGCTCAAATTCGAGTATAAAACAGATCACGAAGCCTCTTGATAATAAAATTGCAATTAATCGAACACTACACAGGAAAAGCAATTTGAATTTCTCCATTCTTATTTTGGGGTCCTAAATACATAAGAAAGTAGTGGCAGATTTCATTGAAGATCTTCAAAATTTTGTGACAATCTAAAGAAGATTTAACTCATAGAGATGACTGAATGCCTAATTTAATCGTAAGTGTAGGTGTATTGCCTCAACTTGACTCAATGTATCGAAAAATTTGTGTTTTTGCATGTTTAAACTTTGCATACAAGGTTTGGAATCATGCAAAGGTTTGTCACCCATATCATTATTATTCGTTTTGTACTCTTCTTTTGTAGTTTGTGTACATTTTACTGAAAAGACAAGAAGTAAGCAATTATTTTACATGCTTTTTGCTCTCTTGATAAGCATACTTTTTTATTTAAGGACCCATCAAGTTTTACCAGTAAGTATACGTTTAGAAATCCATGCGACAACAGTAAAGTACTCTGTCTTTCTTTACACTCTTGAATGGAATTTTTAAATTGGTAACTAATTTTTAAATGTCCAATTTTTATGAAGAAGTGAATATGTGAGCAGATTTATGAATTGCATTTTTTTTTATTTTCTCACAGCACAATATGCTTAAGTACAAGGAAAGGTGTAATGTTTTATAACGCCATAAAATCTTCTAGCCTTTCTGTTTTGCCATACTGGCTTTGGTTGATCGTAATTTGATCCTTATACTTTCATCTGCTTGTAATTCTTGAGTTTTATGGGATTTTCATGATCCCAGGCAGCTGTCTAATTGATGTGATCACTATAAGAAGTGGTAAATTAAACGCTTTTACTGCCTTGTTTTGCAGCATTCATCGGTAATTTCATGTCGAATCCAGTTGTATCAGGATTAACAATAAGCTAGGAAGGTGAAAGCACAACTTGGAATTCATTTTGAGAATGAAGGCTTTCTTCCATCTATTGTAGGTATAATTGATCATATTTTTGAAGTTAATGTTGCTGTAAATATGCGATAATTAACAGTAATATTACCCCATATCAATTTAAGGCACTTTAATTAGTTGAATTGCATTACCGTCAAATGATTTTATTTGGTTGTTTTGTTATTTTTGGGACATTTAACTCTTTTAATATATTAAAACACATCTAAATACATTAGCATTATGATAAATTTCGGGATCATAGCATTAATATGTAGTAAAATTATTATTGTAAATAAAAATAAAATTGCAGCTGAATGAAAACGAATACAGGATTATATGAATGAAGCCTTTTTGAAAATTTTGGTTATGCAAGACATGAGAACATGACATAATTTGCAAGTGCTAATTAATTAATTTATTGGCAGATCTTTATTTATCAAATCAGAATCAGAATCAGAATTCTTTATCAGAATTTACAAAATTTGATCTAGTTTTGCTAGTTCTACTGTTTTTGCAGATGAGGATGATATTAAAGTTTCTCAATTGAGAAAGTTAAAGTGCTTATAACTTCAAAGTGCTTAAATATTAAATTGTGTAAAACTATTTCCAAACAAAAAAATATTATCGATATAAATTGTAATATAGAACAAAATATAAATAAACTTCCTATTTTTGAGTCAAAATTTAAAGCTGGATTTGTAGTATGTGAGCGATTTGAAGCTTTGAATTTTCTACTCACTTTTATAGTATTTGAATTTAAATATTTTTTATATAAACCATATATTCCAGAATGCACAATTGAATTCATTCTTTGGTACATTAGTCCCAACTTGTGTCTTGAATAAGTGTTGAAAACCCATCCAATATTCGTTTTCATAAATTCATCATCCCCTTTCATGAAGAATGAACTGTCTTCGTCATCGAGCAGAGTTTTTAAATTGAAATATTGTACAAATGAATCAATTCTAGCTGTTAAATCTACGAGGGCAGATTTGTTACAATTAGACACAAAATCATACATTGCAGTCTTATTTTCAAGATGCCATCCTCGATGCTCAGAATGACTGCTCCAGAATCCGGTGAAAAAATTTGCAATTTGAGGCTGTTTTAGAGCAAACTTTTCTATCTGTCCATATTTTTTTATTCCAGAGAGAAAAATAGCCAAGCTTGTTCCAAATTGAGTCCGCTGAATAAACTTTGTTGGAAATTCTGTGCTTTCCCAATGCTCTCTTAATGTTGGAGTTACAATTTTGAAGTCTACAAGCTCCATTATTTTTTTCCACTTTCCTACTGGAGGCGAGGGAACCAGGTCGATTGATGTTATAATCGCCTTGTATAAATTGTTGTTGAATAGTAGGTATATCAAAAATGATAAAAGAACGATATAAATTAAGCTTTGAGTTAGAGGAGAAAGTTGATAAATGTAGCGTTGTATATTTAAATCTCTTCCATTTTCCAATAAACATCCAAGTGAAAGTTCAAAAAATGAACTCGTTTTGAAAAACTGGCAATGCTTTAAAATGCCGTTATTATTTGCCTTGTTATTATAAGAAATTATGCACAGCAATAATGAAACCATAAAAAAGAATAGCAAAGTTACGATCCATATTGAAATCTCAAAGGGATGTATAAAAAGATTTAATTGAGAAATTCGATTAGGAGATGTTGGGTAAATTATTCCATCACAAGTAACAAAATTGAAGGCAATGTCATCCACAACTACAAAGGTTTTTTTGTTGGAAAATAATTCTGCTCGAAACTCTTTGAACTCGATTGATGGACGTTTGGATGTTGTCTGCAAAGGCATATATTGAGTTACCGTCCAATTGTTTAAAATTTGCATATCTTTGTAAATATCTTGAAACGTTTGAGGCAGGATGGCTTCTTGCATCAATAGATTTATGATTTCCTCCAAACTAATGCCACTTTTTCGGATGCAAAACGGCGACAATTTTAATTTTTGACTTGTATTTTCATAATTATTTTTGATTATTGCACTTTTGATTTTATCAAATTCCAGCGATACCTTCAAACCACGACCATAAACTTTATCTTCGACATGCTTGAAATAACTCTGAAGATTATTTATTTTATCTGAAATAGTAATTTTAATAGCGAGCATTAGGACACTGTTAATAGGCAAACAGTAGTGACAAATGTACACAAGATTATTTATGATATAATTGTCCGTGGCATTTGATATTTCTAAAATAAAGATTGAAGCAAAAAAGTATGTTCGAAAGTTGGTCACATCATTTTTCCACGACAGTGGATCTTTTCGAGAGACCAATACAATGTAGCTTTCTTCTAACATGTACAAGTTGAAAAATTGTGTAAAATGTCTTTCTATTTCGGCTGCACTCAAAGATAATTCTCGAGATGAGTTAAAATCTGTAAAAACGGGGGCCGTTCTAAACAGAACCAATGGTACCCAACCACCGTTCCCAAATTCTTCAATATTTCGAAATTCTGGATATAATAGCAGATTAAGAACACATAATTGATTTCTTCTTTGAAATATTTGTCTGGTTACTTTTCTTCCGTCATTATAACATATTGGAATGTTATTTTTTTGATGATGAACATGATTTAAATAGTTTTGATTTTCACTGGAGAAAGTCACAACGTTAATTAAACAATCTGAAAAGCTATCGAAAAGATTTAAAATATTTAGTTGTGTTGAACAAATAGGTAAAAGAAATATTATTAAATAGAGGATTAAAAAAATTGCAGGTGATGCCATTTATATATTTTTTGTCAGCTTTTATTTGTAGGATTAATAATATACAACTAAATTATTAATTGCTGCTTTTATACATTAGTATAGTATTATTGATTGTTGGGAGCCAAAAATCTGCCATTGCAACTGAATAATTGGCAAATATTTGCAAGTGTTTCAATCTTAAGTATTGCTTTTCGACGAATAGTCAAATGTTTGCACCTTGGGAAAACGTTTATAATTGAGACATAAGATGCATGACGCAGAATGCAACAATTATTCCAAGTACAAAAGCCACCACAAACGGAATGGCTTTGAAGAAATCAATGTAGAAATGATCAAAATGACGAAGGGCACGTGAAAGGAATTTATACTTGAAATTTGTGTATGGAGGATAGCGAGGTAACATTGAATACCAATTGAACAGTGGTTCAAATCCTCTGTGGATAACTGCTCTGTCGTAAGAAAATGTTTTGAAACTCCACTCACCTAATTATTTTTTGAATAATAATTTAAATGAATTTGTTTTATATAGTTAGCTTACCGTGGTATCGGCCACATCCACTCTCTCCTGTGATAATAATTTAATAGTTAGAATATATATATTTTCCCAATTAGATAGCTGATATTGAATGACAAATAATATGCACAAATTAGAATAACCTTTTCCACCAAATGGTACTTCGAAAACAGAGCAATGGTATATTGCATCATTGATGTCCAATGCGCCGCTCTGGGTCAAATTTTTAAACTTTTTGACAACCTCTGAACGTTTCGAAAAAATATAGCATGCGAGGGGAGTGTCTCGCTCATTAATAAACTGAATTGCATCATGAACAGAGTTAACATTTAAAATTGGTAAAAAGGGTCCAAATAACTCTCCTTCCATAAGGGAGTCGGAGGGTTGTACGTTTGCTATTTTTATAAAATTCATAAAACAATGTCAGAAAAATTTAAATATGCGATAATAAGGAAACCATTTTAAAAAAAACATTTTACTGATAACAGTTGGACTGATCCACAAATCATATTCATCCGTGTCGCCCCCAATAACGATTGTTCCACTGGATCTCTTTAGTAGCGCCGTCAATCTGTTCCAGTGCCTTAAGTTAATTATCCGAGCAAAGTCTTTGTTTTCTTGCCAATTCTCCCCATAAAATTCATAAAGAACTTTCTTCAACATTTCAACAAGTTTGACTTCTGTTTTCTTGTCACATAGCACGTAGTCTGGTGCCTTAAAATTTATTTATACATTTATTAGTATCTTCTAAATCGAAAGAAATTTGAATTGTTTTACAACGCAAGTTTGGCCCAAGTTCACAAATTTTCCCCAAACTAATCTTTGTGCCGTGTAATAAAAGTTCACCGAGTCATCTATGTAAACCGGACATTTTCCTCCCAGTTCCTTTAGATAAAACAGCCAGTAATTATCGGTATGATCTTTTATTTAAAAATAATACCAATGTCAGAGGAGTGAGATGCTTATTTGCAGCTGCATGGATAATTTGTCCAATGGGGAATGAGCCAGTATAAAATATGTAATCAAACTTTTCCTTCAAAAGAGATGTGATCTCTTTCGGACCCCCTTAAAATCAATTTCATGTATTCACACTAACTTTATTTCATCATGTTCAATAATTTACCAGTAACTACTTTGAAACAATTATTATCCAAATATTTCGGTATCAAATCTGCAACTACGGCTTCACAGTTGATGCTGACCTCCGAAGGTTTTAGAATAGCAACGTTACCAGCAGAAATCGCCCCAACCTGAAATATAGAACCTGAACAGCAGAACATGAAAGAAAATACTGAAATTGCACTAACAAGAGGCGACAACACGAGATGAATATAGTTCCAAGGGGCAATTATCAAAACCTATAATATAGGCATGATTAAACGGTGGTAATTTAGAATACTTAATTAAATCTAAACCCAATGGACTTACTACACCATAAGGATCATGATTCACGCTAAAAAATATTTAAGCTTATTAAATAAATTTAATTGGAATTTAAAACTTATCTCTACCTAAATTTATCAGTTGGCATTGTGATGTGCATCGGTATCTTTTTAGGCTTTGCCCATTTCTTTAAATTCCACAACGTGTGTCGAATGTCTCTTTTGAGAAATACAAGTTCCGTCGTCATTGCTTCATGAAGAGGTTTGCGCATATCCTTATACAGGGCGTCGTATAAAGCATCATAATTTTCTTCCACTAGATCAAGTAGTCGTTTGAGTTGATGCTTTCTAAATTTAATGTCTCTTGTTTTCCCCGTTAGAAATATTTTTCGCATATCACCAACCATCTAATTACATTTATTATGCATATAATCAAAATCAACAACAATGAAGACCGCAAAATTACTAAAGTATATATGCTTGCCTGGTTATACGAACTCAAATCCTCTTCATTCTTCTCCATTTTCAAATGATGTAGATTGTAAGCTATATAGGAAAATAATACCAAAATTTAATATTATAATGCCTGTCTTCTTTTGTTTATCAGCTAGTCCTGTAATAAATGCATCAAAATATTTTATTTGAAGACGGAAACTGAAACAACCGCAAACACAGAATTTACGTAAGCGAATGGTCATGAATCAATATTAAAGTTATTAAATGCTTTTGTACCCAATTAATTTTGGACCCAATCTTGAACGCTTGGTCATATTTCACAACTTGAAATTGGGCTCAAGTAAATTTTATGAATGTTTAATTTTTAATATGCCAAATAAAATTGAAGCTTTGGCAAAATTAAACAAGTTTAATCATCCTTTGTCATTGAAATTCTATTATTACTATTTGTAATCAAACTGCAAACTATCAACTATTGTTGGTTTCGTAAATCCATCAAATATATTTGCCTAAAGATGTCAAAGAGAAATGAGAAAGCAAATAAGCTTTGTTTCAAATTAAAATAGCTTTCCGTTTAAACAGACTGAAATTTGGTTGTTGTATAGTTATTTATCTGTGTGTATGCATTTATTTTTAGAAGGTCATATGTCACTAATTATGCTTTACAAATATTTTGATGTCATATTCGTGTCATACTTTGATCGTGCAAAGAGAATAATGAACATGAGGATGTAAGTAGTATTTTTGAAAAAAATGTATCTATTTGGAATTAAACCTTTGGCATGAGTGGTCTACAAGCTAGTAAAATGATTTGCTCTATAATAGTGTTTCATTTGTTTTTGATTTTTAATTTCACATTTTGTTATAGCTCGTTTAATAAACTTCCAGATATATTTGTTTATCAAATTGAAAAAGAGGATAGTTTCAAGTTTATCAACGTCTCGGACATTCCAGGGAAAGGAGAAGGGGAATATTATTCCATAGTTGGAAATGATATAATTGTAAATGGGAATGCATTGGGAATTACTTTAAAATGCACTGCAAATTATCCTGTTTACTGGACGCATGGTCATAACACTTTCGAGTCTGTTGATGTAAAGCATTTTTTTTTATAATTCCACATTATTCCACCAAACAAAAATATTGCTAAATGTTTATTATTTTTGAAAGGCAAGCGAGTTTGATATAATGAGTATTACGTCAAGAGAAGGGGATGTATCAAAACCTCCGGACAAATGGATATATTCCGCAATTTTAAATTTTTGGATTCTTTCTCCTTCCATGACAAGAAACTATTCTTGCAGATCCCCACAAAATGGACAGATACAGAGCAGCATTTATCTTTTCGCAGAAGGTCCCTATACATTTTTTCTGAATTTATTATGCAATATTCAACAAAAGTATACAATGTAAATTATTTAATTAGGGTATTCTCCAACTTATTTGATTCATGCTGGTAAAAGCTACCAAATCTCTCTAACTTCAAAGAAGGAAGTTATAGCACCATGCACGATTATCACTCCTCAACTTGATGGTTTTGAAGTCAAATTGTATAAACAGGTTCGAAAGAGTTAAATATTAAATTATAGATAGACAATGGTGGATTAATTCGGTTGTACATTTAAAAGATGGAGATTGGTAATGATTCAAGCTGGGAATCAATATCTGCAAACGAGTCAATAAGCTATGACCCACACAAGGGATTTTCCTTCATTGTATCAGAATTACCTGGAATTCATGGCGTCTATAAATGTACAACGGATGATGAAAATGACTCTGATGTGGTCAATTTTGAAATATTAAACTCTGGTAAATATTTAGCTAATTATTATATGGTTTTGTTTTTACTAATGTTGTGATTAATTTTATTAGACGAAATATCAGTCAATATCACAAGTACAGAACCTCGAACATTTCTTCAAAATTCTGCTTCTGTGTACATTGATTATGAATCCGAAACAGTTTTATGCTGTTCGGATAATGACATCAAACCACGGATGGTTTTAACTTTTTGCTTCTCCCCATCTGAATGTGAAATGATTAAAAATACTGCTGCATTGCAAAAAGTTAACAATGTAAGAAATTGCATTTTAATTTTTAATCAACGAAAATAACATTTTATTTTTATTCTAGTATCATAGTTTTGAAAGGGTCAAAAATGCTACGAAAAATTGTTCACAGGAATCTTTCTTTTTCCCATCCTTTTGGTTGAAATGCGAAGGAGATGGCATCGATGTATTTGAACTATACAGCTATTACTTTTACAATAGGTCGACCTCATTTAAGGGCTACTTTTCGAGCTTCCTTGCCCCCAAAAGTGGGTACACTATTTGTAAGTTGAAAAACATTTTATTTTGTTTTTGAAAAAACTTTAATTTGAAATTTTTTAAAAATATTTAGTTCCAGTTTCCTCTCGATCTGTGAGCTTGGAACAAATAATGTGGATTTCTTCAAAGCAAATATTAAATAATGATCGATCATTAGATTTATCATCATATTATTACTACGATTATAATTCGGATACTGATTCTGACGGACAAATCTTATATTCTATGGGGAAAGTCATTTTTCGATGCTATAAATCTGTGTACTTTTTTTCGTCTGGAAATTATTGGGAGATAAGATGGAAAAATGGAACTTCCAAAAAACTAGATAGAACAAATCTTGGCAATGACGAGTTTTCAGGATTTGGCTCAGAAAGTGTGACTTCTTTGATTGTTACAGTGGATGTAGACATGACGTCAATTACTTGCTATGTTCCAACATGGAACACTTCAGAATGGGCCTCAAAGTCAATGGAACTCGTCATTAAACGTATACTTATGCCAACATACACTTCATAATTTGGAAAAATATATTGTGAAAAATTATAACCTAAATACTTTTTCCGCAGAATCATCTCATCCATTGTTATTAAACAAGCACAATGAATTTATTTACTGGAATGTAAATGATACAGGTAAAAGTTTGAAATGTGAATTTAATGGTCAGCCAACTCCAACAATAAACTGGATCAAGGATGGGAAGGTTTGCACTATCAAATACTATTTGAAAATTAGCATAATTTTAAAGTAATTATCATAGGAATTGAATACGGATGATATTTTCGAAATCAATTCAATTGGATCTGAGAGCACGCTGAAATTTTCCAAGAAAATTACACATGATATTCATGGACAATATTTATGCAACGGAACAAATTTTGCTGGCAGTTCCGTCAAAACATTTTCCGTTTTTGTAGAAGGTTTCTAAATTATTTTTAATCCGAAATTAAATATTAAATGGCTCATTTACTTTTGCTTTATAGAAAATTCTTCTTCAAACTTTGCAATCACATTTACAATTGCGATCGGAGTTCTTTTAACTTTGGCAGTCATCTTTTTGGTAATTATGGGATGGAAGTACAACTTGGGTCGAAAAACTCTTCAAGATCATCGGATTGCTAATGAACACACTTATCAGCCTTCTCAATCAATTTAATAAAATGCATTATTTTACGTCTTTAAAAGCTAAATGTGTTGAGTTTAATTTGAACAAAGGAGTAACGGTCATCTCTGGCCACCCCGACCATAATATCTCCGGCGGACAGATTCGGATTCGACTGAGAACAAAAGCGACGAGAATTTTTAAGACTCAACGGAACTTTTTGTGATTTTAAAACCTTGTTAGTCATCATTTGTCACTTGATAAAAGGTGGACGTTGTTTGAGAGTTAACTTGGATTTGTGACCTGAACGAGTGGCCTTAATTAGTTAGAGAAATGGCTGCGTTCGAGCCTCAGTACGAAGCCATTGGGAAGGCCTTCGCCCAGCAATATTACGCCATGTTCGACAACCCTGCGACCAAGGGAAATCTCATGGCTTTGTACCACGTAAGAAATTATCCATTGGACATTTTATTTAAGTTGTGCTCATATTTTGTATTCAATATTTGAAGATGTCGGACTCTCTGATGACTTTTGAAGGAGTCCAATGTCAAGGGGCGGCCAAGATCATGGAAAAATTCCAGGTAAATTGCGATTTTAGCTTTAAAATGGTTGGGCTATAATTATTCTTTGTTTGCAGTCTCTATCCTTTCAAAAAATACAGCATTTGATAACATCTTTGGATAGTCAGCCCATGTTTGATGGTGGAATCTTAATAAACGTTTTGGGACAATTGAAGGTTTGTCAACAGGAGTGGGATATTGTGTAATAGCAAAAAATAAACTGTTATTTTTGAATATTTGCAGACGGATGACGATCCTCCATTAACTTACAGCCAAACGTTCGTTTTGAAGAAAGCTGCGGATGGGAGCTATTTTTGTCAGCATGATATCTTTCGATTGGGGATTCACAACATGTAAAAATATCATCGTTTATGCTCAATTCGTCATCATCATCATACATCATGTTCTTTTGTTCAGCTATACAATATCTTTGCTTCAGTTAGCTAAAGAAAAAAAAATCAAGAGTGAAAAGAAGCCTTCATTTTCAAATTAATTAAAATTATATGAAACATTACTAATTAAATGCGGTTATGATAATTTATCCCTCGTGTTTAATTAATAAATATGAGTTGACCAGTACTTTTGAGCCTTGAGCTTACGCTGTTGTAATTTTACATTTTTTATTTTTTTTAAATTTCATATTTTGATAACTATTTTGAAACTTAACAGTAAGCTATTTAGTATTTTAATTATAGCAGCCCCTTTCGTCCCCATCGCCTGAAAGTCCAAAGGCTCGGCGAACAATTTTGTACATTTCAAATCGTTGTCTCGCAATATGTTGGTTAGGTCCGTCACATTCTGAATAATTTATAATTTTGCGTTTATGATCATAACAAAATGGATTAAATTATGTATTCAATTGTCAGTTAAACAAACCTAATCCTCCATTTATAGCCCTTGTTGAAGCTCCGAATCTACCTTCAGACACTCCATTTGCATAGTGAACGTTGACACTCCAAAACCTGTTTTATGCGTTATTTATATGAAAACTCAACAATTAAATAGTTTGTAAACAGTACCAAAATGCGGTGTCCCATGCAACCGTCTCTTCTCTCGCCACCATGTCCGCATCCCAGACCAATCTAAATTAGGTTAATTAATTAAGCAACCTAATAAATAGTTTACAATAAAAACAATAATATAGTTATTAGACAAACCTATCATCCCCAAAAAGATATTGACTTGCTGGTCGGTAATTATAACACCAACTCAATTGAATATAACCTACATTTTAAAAAAAATCATGAATGTCTAGCGTTCCATTTGTGTTTGACAGTTTGCAATAGTTAACATACCACGGCCATAATAATCTTGAGAAGGATCATCGCAGCCAGGGGTTTCGTAATGACCTGGACATCCATCCTAAAAGTATATATACTCTCAAAAAATTGATAGCAACAATTGGAATGTCTGTTTTTGGTTGGGTAACAAACTTACATTTATGCAAGCATATTCCCTCTTTGCCCGCAGACCGTCAGACTCGTGGAGGAATTGTGTGATGGCCATTGCAGCCTCTAAATTTCGACATTGTGGATTAGCAATTTAGGATTTGATTGACCTGTTTCACCTTGTTTTGTAGTGATAAGGCCTTTAGGTCCAGCGGATCCAACAAACACGTTGTATTGTTCTTGAGATGGCTGCAAATATATTATTTTTGAGTACAGATATGCATTTAAAAAAAATCTTTTGTAATAAGTATATACTTGGGGATAGCCATTTCCTGTGACTGCATTTGCGAATTCCTGGTAGCTGACGAGACCACCCCCACCGCCCCCAATAATGCCAACAACTACACCAGGGTTAGACGTTATCGGCCCAGTCCCAGATTTTAGCCAACAAGTTCCCCCTTCATAAAAATTCCATGCATAAGCTTGGCATCCAGGAGTTCCTGAGCAAATTCCACAACACTCCCATTCCTGACGCCCGCTATGTTGTGCTAGATCTGGTAAAGCGATGTCTGCATTATTTTGCGTGGTACATTGTTGTCCAACCACTGCAACAGCAGCAAAGGACAAAATTAAAAAATGTTTAAGGGACATGATGGTCTTTTCTTCTGGGATCTTAATGAACACTGGCCGAGGTCGCATCCTTTACTTAGTTTATATTTATACATAATCCAATTGATTGTTATCATTTGAAGGATGGTTTTAACCTTTTAGCAATTATTATATTGTCAAAATTGATTGATTCAGAGTTATTCCCATTAAAATTAATCAATCAATGATAAAAAAAATATATAACATTAAAATGGTAATTTATTTGTACCTTATTTGACATTACAGATATACGGATTAGCAATTATTAATTTCAGCACATTTACAAGTGACTTGGATCGTTTTTTCAAGTGTTTATCACCATCAATCAGAAATTATAGCATGAAATCATCTTCTTTTGTACCTAATACACTTTTCAATGGTTTGCATACATACATAAAAAACAATTAAAGGACAATCAAAGTACACTGTCCTTTTAATCCTCAGATCCTAATTAATTGAGCATCATTTCTACAAATAATTATACCCTGGTTTCATTATTAATTGTTGAGGCTTCATCACCTCGCTGAAAGATGTACATAATAAGCAAGCCAAAAACGAAACAAACGAGATATGGAATAAATCCTGTTCTCAAATAAAATTTATCAAAATGTCCCAATCCAATTTTTAGAACTTTGTACTTTAGTTGATTGTAAGGTGGGTATCGAAATCGATAGCTAAACTTGTTTTCCAAAGCAGAGAAAGTTCTGTGCACCACTGCTCGTGGTCGGCTGAATGTTTGAAAACTGAAAATTCCGTGGTACTGGCCAAGACCAGACTCATTCAAGCCACCAAAAGGAATTTCTGCAACTGCGGATAGACAAAATTCATATTATACAATGTTTATGTTTAACTCTGTCAATTAAAATAAGTATACTTACTACTTGTGTGATATAAAGCATCATTTATGCTGATTCCACCACTGTTTGTCTTTTCTAAGAACGTTTTGATTGTTTTATCAGTTTTGGAAAAAACGTACATAGCTAGGGGATTTGGCCTTAAATTGATAAAATCTAGGGCTTGTTTTGCAGATTTAACTGTGTAGATTGGCAAAATTGGTCCAAATATTTCTTCACTCATTGACGGTTCGTGTTCATCAACATTCACTGTTTAAAAGGGAAATGTTTTTCAAGGGATCATATTTTTATGTGTTATTTTGTACCAAGTATCGTAGGCTCAATTAGCAAATCGTACTCGTCCATTCTGCCACCAACGACGACTTCTCCTCTCGTTTCCTGAAGGATTTTACGTAATCTTGCAAAATGACGAATGTTTATAATCCTTCCAAAATCTTTCGATTTTTGAATATCTTCTCCAAAAAAATCTTTCAAAACTAATTTTGCCTCGGCTATAAATTTATGTTCCACTTCTTTATCACAGAGTATGTAATCTGGTGCTACAGATCAAAAAAAAATAATATGAATGCAAAATGTGTACATGAAATTTTCAGAATACCAATGCACGTTTGTCCCGAGCAGACGCATTTTGCCCATAAGATTCTTTCGCATGCCATTCTTATATCCGCAGAGCTGTCGATGAAAACGGGGCTGTAAATTTTTACCAAGAACTATTTATTATTTTTGATTCTTGATCATGTGGAGAAATTGAAAGTTGTAACCTTTTTCCACCAAGTTCTATAATTATAATGTTTCAAAATTTTATTATTATAAGTTGATTCACATAAAATATATAATAAGCATACCTAAACAAACTGGAGTAAGGCTCAAAGCTGCTTGTGCATAAACGATTTTGCCAATTTGACTACTGCCAGTAAAAAATATAAAATCAAATTTCTCTTTCAGAATTTTCTGCGTTGCATGAGCATCCCCTAAAAAAATTTAAAAAGTTGTCATTTTTATTTACATTTCAATCAAGAAATTTCTCATAATCAAATTAAAAGGATTTTCACACCATAAGCAAATTGTTTTACTTCCGTGCCCTAATTGCAATAATTTTAAAAAAGTAATTCATGTGAATCGAACCTTGCACGACGCGATAACATTCTTGATCAAGATATTTTCCTATGAGCGAACCAATTGTAGCAGAACAATGACTGCTAACTTCTGATGGCTTCACAAGCACAACATTTCCTGCAGCAATCGCACCTGCTAATGGCATCAGTGTCAGATGAACTGGATAATTCCACGGGCTTATTTGGGATTAAACGTTATTTAAATTATGAAATTGAAACTACCAAAATTATTAAGAATTACCCAATAATCAAAACAACTCCATGAGGTTGGTGATCGTAATAAATCTTGTCAAATATTGATATAATATTTTTTGGCATATATTTCGGTTTGCTCCAATTTTGAAGATTGCTTATTGCATTTTTCACATCTCGGGTAAGAAGAAGGATTTCATACATGTAAGCTTCAAATTCTGGCTTCCTTAAATCTTTTTTCAAAGCTTGAATAATTTCGGATGCATTTTCTTCATACATTCGCACCAAATTTTTGAGTTGTTTTAAACGGAACTGTACATTTTTTGTACGGCCTGTTTCGAATGTGAGACGAAGTCCTTTAACAATCTAATAAAAAATCAAAGCCTTTAGAAAGTTTGTCTCAAATTGCCTCGATTTTTTTTACCTGTCCGTAATCTTCCATATTTCCAGACTTTCCTGAAACAATAATATTGACACTATAAACCATTCAATAATTGCACTTCCACTTCCGCAACAATCACCAAATGAAAACAAAATCGCAGTCTACATGTTGCTTGAGTTGCTTCCACAATTATATGATAACGCTAATTTTTCATTTGATTGAAACTTATTGCTGAGATATGAAATAACCACAAGTTATTGCATGTTCTTGCAAATTGCATATAGCTTCAATAAATGGTCAGTAAAATTAATAAGTTAACGTCCCTTTGAAGTCTTCCTCTATGTAGCAAGAATTAAGAATCATCGCATAACATCGTTCCCCATTCACCCAAATAATAGCTGGTAGTACAAACAAGTTTCCTCGACGTAGTCAAGTTACTATTAAAATTACAGTGCCTTGTGATGTGGATTTGAAATCCCAATCGTATACAAGAGACTCGTCTCATCTCATGCAGTTGCATCACATGCATTTTATGATTATGCAATACTTTGAGGTGCTAGTTATTGCATTAATGTGAGTACTATTGTTGGCCTTTGTCAAAAAGTAATCATTTGCAAAAAACGGACACAAATATTTTGTTTACGAATCCCACATTAACAAAATTGACAATGTTATACAATGGGACAATAAATATCTAATCAAAACGTGGATTATGTAGAAGTATTTCTTAAGATAATATACTACAAGAGTTAGGATTGCAAAACCCATGTTTTGCCAAATGTTGGCGAAAAACCTCATAAGACATTATGTAATAGTTTATTGACAAATATCACCAATTTTCTAATATTCTTAACATAAGTCAAGGCTGTATAACTAATACCAAATAAATTCTCCAGACAAATGAGTAACTGATTTCGACTTGTATTGTATAGTCGCTGGTCAAATCATCGTCTTTAGTTTTAAAGATGAGGTCCTTTTCAATTTCTTCTGAAGATACCTTTGGGGAATGTGAAATAGAAGCAAGTGGCCTTTGCTTGGGATAATCGGTCATGTTACTTTGGCCAAGGTTTTTTTCTGGGTCTGAAAGAGTTGATAGTGGTCAAGAAATTTTAGTTTCGGGTATTTCAAATGAAATTGTTGCTTCTTCAGTTCTATCATCTATGCCTATTGGGGGAAGTTTTTCAAGATATATACATGAAACCTTTGACAATAATATATAAAATGGAATGTCAATAAATAATGTTTTAATTAGAACAACAGTAAATGCACAGAGTGGAGTAGAAACTCCGGCTGGAGGGCTGATCACTCCAATTTTGGTTATCTTGTCTTCAAAATACCTTACGCCTTTCTTGTTCTATATTCCTAAAGCGAGTATTATTGCTGGGGTTATATCTTGTCTTTTCATGGTAAATCCCTATATTCTCCTTCCTTTGTGGAGATCCAAAAGTAAGATGAGCATTTATAATCACTATGTACAATGATGATGACGATGATGGATCACGGGAAAGTTGAAGTAAATTACATTTCTAAATTTTATTTTAGAAATGGATTTGATACCGTGGACTTTCCTTATGACTTTGCTGACTGGGTTGGAATATGGTAAGCTATTGCGGCTTAAAACTAATGTAAATTTCCTAAAATACAGTTTGCTGAGGGATTGCCACTGGGATCCTAATTAGTGCTACTTACCTCTTGTATTACTCTGCGCGTCCACGAATCAGGACAGGGACTAGGCAGGTGGGTAATTACAACTAAACTATACGAGTTACAAAATGACGTGATGCTTCCTTGCTGCAAATAACATTTATAAATTACTTTTCTAAATAGACGCCTAAGGGAACAACCTACAATTTGATACTTTTGGACAGATCCCTAACTTTTCCATCAGTTGATTATATCAGCAATCAAATTATCAAAGCTGGAAGCAACTGGGGAAGTGTTGCAATCGTGATCGACGGCCACCATATTCAGTTTGTGGATTACTCGGCTGCCGAGGGATTTTTAAGCTGTTACGTTATTATGTAAATGATAGATGATGACAGTGAAAGTTTTCTCTTTCCAGGGGATGAGGGATCTCATTGCAAACATGAGTAATTTGGGATATCAAGTATTTTTCTGGTAATTTTTTTATCCCCTCTATACCTACTTAAGCATGCAAACTTATTAAAGTATTCAATATGACAAGGAAAGTTAAACCCTCTGTGTTTCGAGTTATAAGCGGAACAATGGGAAATTCAGATCTTCCACTTTTCAGATGCAATACTGAAGGAGAGCACAAATTTTTGTTTCTTTCTTGTGCTTTCGATAAATATTATTATATAGGAGTTGATAAAAGGCTCTCAATGTTTCATCCATTTGTCATCAAGAATAGAAATAAGCTTCCGAACTCTTCAAGGAAGCAATCTGAAACGTCTTCAGTTCCGGGTAAAACAGCCGTGTCCACAGGAGTTTTTATTTAAAAGATAGCATTCAAATATAATTTAATAGACAATTCTATTGACTTCGTGAGAAAGATTGACCACAAAATGTCAAAACTTGTGAATTTTAGATCATATGAATTTCAAACTTTCTCCCTGTTCACGTTGAGAGTTTTTTGACCTTTTCCATAAGCATTAGCAAGTGAAAGCTTAATGTAAATAAAATGTATCCTCTGACTGAGCTGTTTTCTCCATTGCATTCTCATTCGTCGTCTCCAAGCCATTGGACTCCTCCACTTGCTCTCTGTGCTCTGATTTCAAATGACGAAAGACTTTCAGCACCAGAAGAAAGGTAGTTTGTGGAAATGAGGGCTATTTCCAGGAAAAAAATCTATTTCCTTCAAGCAAAGTAAACTAGAGCCACTTAAACGGATTGCGTAGCTAATAGTCTCCGGAATGACGATTGATGGAGTGGATGAGTGTCTCAACCAAAGAAAGAAGGGAATGATCTCAAAATGTAAAAGACCACACACTATATATACACAAAGTTGTTACTTCCGGTTGGAGACTCAAATAACAAAGGTGGATTTCAGTATAACCAAAATAAAAGTCTATATTTTGCGTGAGACTTTGGAGTATGATAAACTTATATTTTGCATTGCAGTTGGCTAATGAGTAAAGAACATGGAGAAAAGCTTCATTAATCACACTCATCTTTCCCCGAGCTGACAGATTGCATCGGTTTCATGACAATTTTACTTATTCTTGAGAATAAAAATTGCAGAGCGAAAAAGCCTATTAGCATTTACCAACCACCTTTTTTAGAAGCGCTTTAAAGCACAAGAATATTTTAATTTTAGCTCTCAACCTTAAAATGGAGACGATAAAACAATTTGAAACTTTTAAAAGGAAAAATTAGGGAGGCAATTTTAGGTGATAAGCTCAAATGATTTATGATGACAAGTTTGTATTTGTGTTTCTTTTCTTTGGGTGCCAACTTTGTGTCTTATCTCTTGTGGGCAGACAGGCCAAAAGAGCATAGCAGACAGCCTTTTAAAATTAAAAATGGGGATAGAAAGCCAAAATTAACATAAAACTCATCCACCCGTCAATTAGCAATATCTACTGAACAGACAACCAATTTCACGTCCCTTCTCTTCAAAAGCTTTCTAGAAATTTTTGTGTGCAATATTGATTATTACGAAGCAAATCCTTTAATCCATATACAACATATTTACTCCTACAGCATTATTAATATGTTTCCGTATTCAAATCCCGAGATGATGAGAGTCTTATTATGGGAACAAAAGATATGGGATACAATAAAAGACGATCCGTTTCCCTCTTCAGGAAATCAGCTTGATCATTAGCTCACAATCACATTTTCCACATTTCCAACTCCATACATTTATAGCCACCCTTTCTCCCCCAAAACGGAGAAAGATATTTCCAAATTGTCCCCATCCTATTATTTTACGAGATGGATGATGATATAAAATGTATAAATCCAATCTCAACATTTCTCCACAAGAATGTCTTGCCTTCAACCCTTCTTTCTTTCTCCATTGTTATCTCATTTACAACCACAACCATTTATTCTTCCTCCGGAACTTCTCAAACTTTGTCCCCTCCCCACAAACTTTGGACTAACTAATGACAATTAACATTTCCAGAATTAAATTGTAAACATTCTTAGAGAATGCTTGAATTGGATTATTGAAAATGACAAAACAGCATCATGCCAAAATTGTCTGTCGAGTGAGGATGGGAATGGATTAGCCAAAGCTCGAGTGAGCAAAAGAGAGGAGCGTCTGGGGATATTTTTAAAATTGGATGTTAATTCAAGCGATTAGGAGTTTGGGGGAGGGAAGGTTATTTTCAATTAAAATTGAGGAGAAAGTATTTCATGGATGAGGGAATAAAAATCCATCGCCTTCTTCCTTCGCGTGACCAATAAAAATTACTCAAGTTCATCCAGAGGAAAAATGTGGCCCTTCTCTTCAGAATCCACAAAAACACTTAAAGTTGTAATAATACTTTGTCATGTTTGTAATTCCATGAATTAGCCACCACTTTACTTTAATCCTCCAACAAACTCAACTCTTTCCAACATTTATTTTTTATCTAGAGAATTAATGTTCTACAACTTTCCCAACCACACCCATAAATAATTTACTAGTGACCATTTTGTCATTTTTCTTCGGAGGTAATGTTTTTAGCATAATTAAAATTAAATCTCATTTTGAATCCTGGTTTTGTATAGAGCAGGGGAAATAAAAGTTTGCTCTCTCATTCATTGAGGAATCCTCATTCATTCATTGTTTTGGAGGCGCTGGAGGAGTTCGGAGCTCATTAATTAAACGTCCCTTAAAAAAGGTAAAATTGTTAATGAATGAGGCCAAAAAACTTTTTCTTTATAATTTACTGGTTAAATTTAATTGTGCTGTGTATTTAAATGTTTTTTGTTTGTTTTTGTTGTTGCATGTAGTTTAATTCCTGATTCCGTGTGCTTGGCGTTTGTTATTAAGCGGTGTGCCCCTTTGCAGCAATTTGACCACATTTTGACATTTTTCTAATTGAATTCGGGACGTCGGCGCTGTTCTTTTCAAGGAAAGGAAAAATTTTTCAATAAAGGTAAGTAAAATTATTTGTGTATTTATATAAAACCACTTTTCGCATTGAACTGTGTCTGTGTGTAGTAGTCTGAAAGTTTTTATTAGGATTAGTCTCATTGTTGGTGAAAGATTCTCTGTCCCTGTTCTCATTGTTTGGCTGTCATTGTTTCATCATTCGGGGATTGCTCCATTGTGGTTTTTGTGGTAAAGGTACAATGTTTACTTGCGCTTTACTCACCTGTAAAATAAAGCCTGAAAGTGACATGTTTTTGAGCGTCGAGTTGTTTACTTTCACTTGTAATTTTGTAATCGGATGTTGGATTACGATACGCTCTGACAGCCTACTTAGCTAACCTCATATGATGTGATATTTTATGATGCAAAGCCAAATTAATTAATAACTTGTTAAATCTCCCTATTACACAACCTTCTCCACAAGTGAATATGACAAAGTGAAAGCTAAACTAGAATTTGACAATGGGACCAAAAGATTTATTATTGACATAGGTAAACCATCCATTTATTTCGCTGCATCCAGATTGCTCAGGGACTTTGTTATTAGGCAAGCCACAATAGCCAACCCTTCTGACACCTCACAAAGTAAACTGTAGCATTGTCGCAGCACGGACCTCGTAAATATATCAAAGTTGCCATTGTCACTGGTTTTAGCTTGCAAGTCGACTTGGCTGTGTTATGTGTGAACCAACCACACGGCAAATATAATGAACAAATGATCTGAGGAAGTAAATTTAATTATTTCGAGATTAGATCGGAGAGTAGGAGAAAGTCCAAAGGCGAAGCTGTAATTTATTTTATTTGGTCCACCTTCTCTTTTTCCTCTGCACACTATTGTGACAGTAAGCTGTTATAATTTATGACCATTATAAGTACAATTTCCATTAGGTAAAAAAGGTCTGAAAGATGAAAGACTCTGTATTACGGCATATTTTGATGTACACATACAACATAGGGGAAATCATGGGACAAACAAATGCGGTTTAATTGTGATTAATTTTGGTTAAAACAAAGACTTTTGCAATTGTAAGGTAGACATTGATGTAGCATGTTTTACTAATGGTTGTGTCGTGTCAACTCTACATCATGTAAGTAATTCAAATATTTGCAATCAATTAATTACTACTTTAGTAGACCCACGTAAACCACTTGTTTACAAATCCTTCACTCGACAACCAACGTTTCAACTTGGAGAGCATCGCCGTGTCTTTTAATTTCTAAATTTTCTCCTTGATGTTGCAATTTTCTTTAAACTGAGCGATAACAGATTAGGAATGAAGGAGACTGTTATTAGCGTCTGAGGAAATGAGAGGTAATAAGATTTTGAGTGGTGTCATTTCAAGCGTCCAACCGCAGCGTGCGTATTCGGTGGAGAAATTATTGGTGCGGTAAGTGTTAGTGGTTTGGCTTGGTGATGGTGAAAGTTTTATTTCTCTCAGATTTTGCCTCCAGCAAATGGACGAGATTTGAGAGAAGTAAGAGAGGGGAAGTAAAATGAGTGAACCACAGACAATGCGAGTACGAAGGAGGATGAGGTAAAGAGATAGCGTCTCCTCTCTCTAGTACCTGCCAGGAAATAAATGCACTATCGCCTTCCTGCTAGTTCCTAGTAGTTCCTACCTGTCTACGTCTCGTGCAGAGAGTGACAGTTTCTTCAAACTCCACTTCCTAGCTCTGAATGGAGCACTTGAGAGCACCAGCTTTGAGAGATAAGGCTGACATCAAGAAAAATGAGATAAGGCAGCCAGGTAGGAAATCAAACCCTGTTTCACCATCTGACTCGAGATGAAAATATGAGGAGGCGTACGTGTAACAAGCCGTGAAATTATCATTTTCTCATTATTCCTCTCAGTCAGTCCTTCTCAAGAATAGCTTACTTAAGTGCTACTCACTTTTAAAGTTGGCCACCTAAAATAAGATGATATAATATTATATCTGAATGGGAAAGTGACGAGTTTCTCTTCAGCTATGTACTTTTCTCTTTTATTATTAAATTGCGTTTTGTGTTACGATACGACTCAACATTGGTGTCGACATTTCACGAATCACTCAACTTTCAACATTCATCCAGAAATCTTTGAGAAAAGAAAGGAATTGCCTTTCACATTCTATTTGGAAAGTTTGTTATTGAAATGAATACTGAATATTTAAAGTATATATCTTTAAAATTCCCTTTTGTTATCCTAAAAAAACAATTTTAAACATTGTTAAAGTTTTAGAATCAAAACTAATAGTAAATGGGAAAATAATACAACAATCAACAAGTTAGCTTATGAATATTTCAAGGGTTTTTGATTTCAAGGACTTTATCTGGTTGGATAGGCATTCTTATCATAATCTTTGTGTTCTCTAGTATTAGCAGCACCCTCATCATGTTAAATTTTGGAAATATTTAGCTCCAATTCACCCTCCCTCTCTTCTGTTTATCCTTTTGAATGGGAAAGTTTTATCCTCTTTAGAGAAATAATAATTCTTTCGAGTGGAAAAAAATAGTGTACATAATAAATGATTAATTCTCTTTATACAGAGCGTTGGTGAGGGATGAACTCACATAATGGCAAAGTGAATCCTGTTGAAAAGAGTCACAAAATATAGAGGCCTCTTGTATTTAGTGAGTACTCGAGTGAAAAGGACGCTCCTTCCTCGCACTTTCATCTTATTTGTATTCATTTTGTGGTTTGGAAAGTTAGTTCTCTTCAAAATTCTACAAATAAAATGAATGACTGAGTATGGGGTCTTCTTCCCACAAAAAAACGTAGTAGTGGACTAAATAAAAAAAACTATTTCAAACAGAAAGAGAGTTTGATTTTTTCCGTTTCTGAATAGACGTCAATGATGTGTTTGTATAAAACACTTTCTTTTAGTTTTTCTCCAATGCCCACCCATACTTTTCCTATTCATTGGTTTCCGTTGAAATTCAGCTAGCTTCAATTGACAGTGAACTTGTTTCACATCATCATCATTCACAAAGTCTTGAATTTGTGTAAAGCAAGTGCAGTAGAGAATCTAAGAAAGGAGTGTGAGAATTTCACCGTCTGTCTCCTGAGCAAAATGACAGTTTTTGTGCTAGCTTACGGATGCATTGCATTCCAAGATGGGAAGTGTAAATGTTATCATAGATATGGGAGAATATTATGTGGGCTATTACTTACTATTACCATCTCTTACTCCTTGTAGAAAACAGAGAAAGAGGAGTAGTAGGGTTTACCAAGTTAACGCACCCGCAGGAATTATACGTACAAACCACCAAGCACAAATATTGACTGTCATTGTCAACTGTCGCTGCATCATGGGGATGGAGAGGGAAAGAGAGAGAGTGAAGTGGCATTGTGTAATCCTCAGGACCCACCATGCATTTGAAACTGAGGGAAAGTTGGGGATGAACTCGGCTTTTGATGTATAGGTAGAAAGAGCAAAGAACATGAAATAAGACAGGGTGAAATATCCTTTCCAATGTGAATTGTATAAGTAATTGAAGAGGGGGAGTTTGAAACTTCAATATACACATCTGACTTGTTGGCTTTCATGCACTTTTTTCACGATGATGAACAACATCATATCCCCCACATCTAGTTCTTTTTAGGGGACTTTTAAAGAAATTGTGTTGCATTGACTGTTGTTTGATGATCCGTATTGTAACTAATGTTTTCCGGTCGCACATGTTTTTTCATACATGTAATCAACGGAATAACTTAATTTGATATCCTATCTAAAATCAAATTTGTTTTCTTTTTGTTATTTATAATGCCCAATTGAAATCGTTTGATTTCAAAAACAACGTTATTAAGTTTTCAATAAATGGGCCTATTTATATACCTATATAGATATATATTCATTATCTTTTCTCATCTTAATTTTTCATCTTCAATCATGCATTGGAGTCAAAAATTTTGTATTATCTCAACTGTCATTTTTGACATTACCCTGGGAAGCAAGCATTTCCTTCCCCTATTGACTACGAGTTTATATATTAGGAAGAAGGATGTGAGTTATCAAGTTTGTTAGTGCTTTTTGGTACATATGCCACAAAAATGAATTGAACCAATCCATCCATCTTTTGGAAAGATTCTTTCCCTGCTGCTTCTTTGCCTTATACTTAGTTTCTTCATCTTCTCCCTTCATCTAGGATTTTTGGATTTAACAAGCCAAAGCTTAGGTGATTTGTGTTGGTTTGTATTTGTACTTTGTGCCAAGGCTTCTGGTATTATGACGGATAAAAATGACGGATTTGATGCGGAACTTTTTAGAATAGAAAGATGAAGAGTGTCCATTCTTCGTCTAATACCTGGCTGGCCTTTTCTAGCATTGCGTCATAAAATTCAAGGGGAAGTTTCCCCCCACTTGGCTCATGCCTTCTTGAGCCTCTTTTGCCCATTTCTTTTATTTTATTTCATCGACAAAGTCACAAATAGCAGCTTTACTGTATACTTCATTCGATTTCCATCACTTACATATCCAGTCGAGTCCATTTACTGTTGAGCCGACTCATCTCAATACATTCACAAGATTTGAAGAAAAGTTGGACCATTGCTTTCAATACTTTTATCAGTGGAAGCCTGAGAGTAAGCAATATAACAATTCCTTTAAAGTTGCTTTCAAGGACTATTATAATATCCATGTTCCAAGCATTTCCTTTGTATTATCTCTCTCAATCGAATTCCTGTAAGTGGAAGGAGTAAGAAGATCTCATGTTCTCTAAATCCCATCACCTTCTCACTAAAAGCAGGCTCCAGTCTGAATGACTTGGATACATGGAAAGTGTTATCCAAAGTTGTAAACCCAAAGATTGTGATCATTCAACTGATCTTGATGTTTAAAAAAGAGCTGTAAGTGCATTGAATGTTTTCTTTAAACTAAATGCACACGATAATATCTGATTCTTATGCTTTTAGGTGAAAGCTCAAGTCTCAATAAATTTAATATTTTTTAGTATGCAAATGATCAATCAATTGTTATTGTGTTGCTGGATAAACAACAGTTATTGAAGAATGCATAGTAAATATTTTTTATAGCAAAAGAGACGAAATATATTGTACGTGTGGAGATTATAGAATGACATAAAGTGATAAGAAATCACGAGTACACTCATTCATGTGGCCTTTCTAACATTTTATGACGTCGTCATCAACCCCCTTATTCATAACCACAATAATTTAAAGATGCATCATATTATAGCGTAACGTTTGGATCATACAAAGACAAAATGGAGAAAGCTATTTTATGATGGCAGCTAGAGACTTGGGAAAGTTGAACATTGAGCACAAAATGCATTAATGTTTCCATTTCATGAACTAGTTTTATGTTTTATATAAATTTCACTGCATCAGCATAGCAGTCCATTATTACTTTGCATTCGTACAATCGAGTGAGTTTGAGAAAGAACAACTGAAAAAGTTTTCGTGTAATTTTACTTGACTCTACTCTGGTAGACTGTGCGTATTATAATAATGACGATAATAACAGGAATACGTCGTTCCAACATAACATTTTTTCCCACTGGGCTTTAATGACAATCCTTTCTTTGCTGGGGGGAATAATAGGGAGAAGCAGATCAGCAGGATGTATATACGGCTTTTAATAATGTCACACCGGTTAACCCATCTTTTATGATTGCCCTCGGGTCGTGACCCAAGTTAAAAATTGCTTCTCAGCAGCTTTCTGGTTCTTACTATACCAAAATTACATGTTTTTTTCTTAGGTGAGGAAAAAAAACAACCAAGCAACCAAGTCACCTAAGTATGCATTTAGGGGGGGTCCCGTTAACAGTAGAGTTCATGTGCGGGCATATCAGGACCAAGTGCGGGCATAACGGCACAATAATGTTCCGATATGCCCACCC
>JAQIXN010000907.1:0-26085 GCA_034698145.1 Proisotoma minuta | reverse complement strand
GAAGAACTCCAGGATTTTATGCAGATCCTGAAACTGGTAAAGTCAATAATATTTTTTTTGTTAAATAATAATTGATGGAAAAATACATGTTTGACTTTTAATCTAGGCTGCCAAGTGTTTCATAGATGTACCGATGATCCTTGGTACACAGGCATGTTAAAATATTTCCAATTTTGTATAAACAATATGTTCAATAATTATTTTTGTAACAAAAAAAGGACAAGTCCGGGTCACAATGGATAGTTTTCTTTGTCCAAACGGCTCCCTTTTCAATCAACAGGTTTCAATATGCTTTCTATATACTTGTAATTCATGCGTATTTTTCTATAATCGAATAATTTTTAGATTCTGACATGCGATTGGTGGGGCAACATTGATTGTGAAACTGCAACAGAGTTTTATCAGCTAAACGAACAAATTGGACAATTAGAAGAAACAAATGTAATAAAATTATATAAATCATTTAACGTGACCGTGTGATGTTTCAATCTGATTTGTTTTATTTCTATTAGGCTGGAACTATTCAATATGTTCAATTTGGAGGGGTAATAATATCGTCAATATGATGACACAATCAAACTTTGATTATCAAAGGGATCATACATGTTTCTATATACATATATAGGTACGAGTCCCTCCTCCACCAGGACATAAAAGAAAAGCTCCTGGAATTGTTCCTAAAGCCCGTCGAAAACCTCTGCCAGAACAATATCGATCAAAACATGGACACGACCACGAAGGAAATCCGATTGCATCAAATAATAATAATAACAAGGCAGGAAATCATGGACTTAGAGCAACTGCTGCAGAAGATCCAGATAATTTAGCAAATAAATTTTTAGAAGATGACGGAAGAGGATTTTCGGAATTTAGTGCTGGAAAAGATGACACAAATGAAGATGATAAAGAAGGAAGCAGTCAAAACATTGAAGAAGTTTCAGCTCGTCCCCCAAAGTCTTTGAAAAAGGGAAGAAAGTCTTCCAAGAAATCAAAAACTACCACCACTACGACTACAACAACCACTCCCCCTCCAGAGGAAGAGGCGGAAGAAGACGAGGAAGAAGATGCAGCAGAGGATGAGGATGAGAATAATGATGATACTGAGGAAGATGATCAGGAAGAAGATGACCAAGAAGAGGAAACTGCAGCCACAAATGACCAGAATAACCCATCAGGTTTTATAGTAAATCGGCCTGGCCAAGGACCACAGGTATGTATAGTATTATTAAATTGTTATTATGATGCATGCAAAAAGTATCAAACAAATTTCAAATTGTTAAAAATGTAAATGCAGGGCATTCCAAAAGAAGTACTGGAACCTCCGAATTTTTCTGGAGAACCTGTGGATAGTGATAGGGAACGTAGTGAAGAGAATCAAGATTCAGGAACTTATATCCCCCCATCACCTGCAGGGCCAACTTATATTCCCCCCACAACACAAGCTCCTACGTACATTCCTCCAACTCAATCAGGCTACACGTATCCAACTCCTCCTCAAAATGGAAATTACTTGCCTCCAAACAAAAGTTATCTTCCACCACAAAATACATCTTATGGCGTGCAACCCACTAACACTTATTTGCCCCCGCAAAATAACCCGTACGGTCAACAGCAAAACAATAATCAACATCTTCCACCCCAACAGGGTTATCAGACGCCTCAACAAAACCACCAATATTTGCCACCTGCTCAGAACACTTATCTTCCTCCAAACAACAATGCATATTTGCCCCCACAGCAAAACAACAACAATGCGTATTTGCCCCCACAGCAAAACAACAACAATGCGTATTTGCCCCCACAGCAAAACAACAACAATGCATATTTACCACCACAGCAAAACAACAACAATGCATATTTACCACCACAGCAAAACAACAACAATGCATATTTGCCCCCACAGCAAAACAACAACAATGCATATTTGCCACCACAGCAAACAACCCCAGGATACCTCCCAAGTACAACTCCCAGCTCCTTATATCTACCTCCTAATACACAACAACAAGGTTATCAGACACCCCAAAACCAAAATAACGCGTCATACCTACCGCCTCAAAATCAAGGCGTCTATCTTCCACCACAACAAACAACAACTCCAGGATACCTTCCAAATACAACTCCCAACGCTTTATACCTTCCTCCACAACAGGGATACCAAGATCCTAACCACAATCGACAATATCTTCCTCCTTCTAATTCTCCTCAAAATAGTTATAGTTCTCCAAATAATTACAATGATTTCAATATTGTAAAAAATCAGTATCCTCCGCCCCCGACAACAGCTAGTCATGTACGTTATTCAACAATCCCTGTCCAAACGCCACCGTCTGTAAATGGTTTCACGTATGGGAAACCAAGCAATTATGGGGCTAGGTCTCAAGTTAGTATTGAATTTGTCCATGTTCCACTGGTTTCATCAAGTCATAGTAGAACAAATCACAAAAGGTAGTGCCAGTATTTCCATTAAGTGTAAATAATATAATAGCTAGGAATGTATATATTCCAAGTTGGAATTTCCAACCCAAGTGCCAAACAAAATAATGTTAATATATGTATTTTATACGATTCAGTACAATGCAATAAACTTTTGTTGTTTTTTTAAATAGAAACTCTTGTATTTTTATTTTCACTAACAATTTTATACAAACTGTGAATACAACTAATCTTATTCATACTAGTAAAATGGCCCTTTTTAGTGCTTTCTCTTTCTTTTTTCGTTTTCTTTTTCTTTCCCCAGCCAACTCTCTGAACATTGATTCCTGTTCCTTCTCGCATTCTGCATCATACAACAATTCCAAGCCTGCCTTATTCACAAGAACCATATTTTCTAAATTGCTTAGTCTACGATTAGTTAACTCAGCTATCGCTTTTAAAGTATTAGAATTCATTGCTCTAATAGTGACCAAATGAAATTTCATCAAAGCTGCAAGACAACGGATGACCAATTCAACGGAAAGCGGATAATTTTCAAGTATATCACTTAGTGCAGGAACTAAATCTTCAACATAGCTTACAGGAAGCATCATCAAGCTCTGTTGCAGTTCAGCAGCTTTGATTTGGGACAAACTCTTATACAAAAAGTCTTTTTGATCTTTTGCGTGGTATGCATTAAAAAGAGGGTTGTTTCCAGAATTTGGGTCCTTGTATAAATCCAATGCTTCAATCACTTTATCCGCCTTTATTAAACAGACAAATTATATAATTAACATTTAACATTAATCTTGCAAATTATACTTTTATTAAATTTTATTTCTTTATTAGTTTTTTTACTGACCCATTTTTCGCCTTCCGCTGTTGAAAGTGTGACCAAGTCCGCATCATCAGTTTTCAAACCTTTTTCCAGCTCTTCTTCTCTTTCTTGCTCTCTTTCATCATCCAGCACAAGTATCTAACAAAATATCAAACGGAAAGTTGACTTTTAAATCTGTTCTTTACAAACAAATTTTGAGTGTCTTTACCTCTTGAGTTCTTTTAAATAGTCTAATGGTTTGATCTCTTCCAGCAGATGCAATATAAAATCCCTTGGCCCCCATGCAAGTTGATCCTCCCCCAACATGGGCCTTTTTTATAATTATAAAAAAAATAATAAATAATACCTCTATAAATAAACATTTTTGAAGCAAGTTACCTTCACCGTCTGAACCCTTGTATGGCTATCAGCATCGTAAATGTTTAAACTGTCTTTAGCAACTGATACTGCTAAATGAGTCTTGTCAACAAAAGAACAGCCTACAAGTCCATCGGTGTGAATCAAGGAACAGTGACAGTCCCCGAAATCCATGCCCCACACTTTTACGGTCTTATCTCCAGAACAGGATAAAAGCAAACTATTGTCGTCTGAAATGTCCAAAGACACAATGGGAAGTGAATGTCCGTACATTGACAAGTGAAATTTTAAAGTATCCAGATAGAAAATCTATTTCGAACGAAATTAAATTAAGTTTACGAATTTAATTGAAGGAAGTTAGTGTAAACAAACCTTTATGGTTGAATCTAATAATCCAACGGCAAGAAATTTCATATTGTTGCTAATTTTTAAACACAAAATGCTATCTTGAACATCCAATTGCCTTTTTAAGTCAAATCGCAATTTTCCATCTGACATTGAAAAATCATGCAGTTTAGCCAAATTCCCATTTGAAGAAACAAATCCCATATTATTATGATAAATATCGATAGCCCAAACACTAAAGGGAGGTTAATACACATTACATTAAATTTTCATTTATTTCATGTATATGTAGCTATTTAAAAAGTTTCTACTTACTTTTCGCTTCCACTGGATTCAACTTGGGTGATGGACCCTGTAGAAATATCCCCCATAATTAGGTGACCATCAGTAGATCCTGCAATAAAATGTCGGTCGCCGGGACAAAATTTACAGCAAACAACTGGATACTCATGAGGAATAGTAAGAATACAATTCAAGGTAGATCTTTTTTTTAAAAAAATAAAAAACAAAATATGTTTAAGCACTCTGTTGTAAAAGTGAATTACGAATTACTACAATATTGGTTACCTGTTCCAAACTTTGAAACAATCTCCAGACGCCGAGAGAATGGCAGTTTTGTCACTTGAAAATGCAATTCCTCTCACAATTTTCCGGTGTCCATCAAACTGTAGTGGGACAGATTCGAAAGAAGAAATTTCTGACTCTTTCTTCCCAACTTGTTCATTTTCGGAATATTCCAAAATTTCCAATTGATTTGATGGTAAGCAGCATAAAACCTTTTACAAATGAGAATAATAACCAATTAACATTCACTAATATAATATTTTTTATTATTATTTATCAATATTACCTTTATTTTACCCTTCTCGCATACGGCATGAATTGATTTTATTTTATCTTCTGAAGCTTTTAAATTTTCTCCTCTTCTTACTAAATCTTTCAATATATAATTTTTGTCGCCATCAGGATGTTTCTTAAGTCTTTTATTCTTTTTAGTCACTGCCTGTTCTGCAGAATTGAATCGAAACGTCTCTATTGCTGCTGACTTTACTCCAACGACTAATAATATTCCCGTGTCAGGCATCAAATGAATACGACTTGGTCGATCATGAGCATGTCGTAGTAGGGTTCCGATTTCTTCTGTTGCCCAAGGATCAAGTGAATCAAGAGAATGAGTAATTCGAAAAATTTTCAAATTAGCTTCCGCGATTATGAAGAGATCATTATGGACTTCAAAGTCTCGGATCTATAAATTAACGTTATTAGTATTGTTAATGTAATTAATATGAACTTTTAGTTCAATCATTAACATACTTGAATTGTGCATGGAATTGTATGAATATTTAGCTGTGTGTCCATATGCCATATTCTCAGCGTCGTGTCGTAAGAACTGGATACGACATAGTTTTCATCATTATGTATCCAAAATCGGACTCTTGTAATGACTCCTTTATGACCAGTCAACTTAAAAAGTCCAGTCTCGCTAACAATGTCCCAAACAACGACCTTGGTGTCTTTACTTCCAGAGACGATATGGCCTTCACTGATATCCCAAGCTAAACTTGTAATTTCACCTATATACATTTAACAGTTTTAAAAATTTAAATAGTTTTATTATGTAGTTTAGTAGTAAAAGAATATACTTGTGTGGCCTTCAAATGTGACATCAGGTTCAGGAGACGCGTCTTCGCCCAGATCGGACAAATCATAAATGCTCACTGCTCCATTGAAATGCCCAACAGCTAGTTTCTGACCTGAGGGACTTGGCTCGACTACAACCGCAGGAGAATCACAATTTAAGGTTCTTAGCTAAAAGTGAACAAAAAAAAAGATTTTTCAAAATATTTCTAAAAGAGAAACACAAAAAATGCAATGACACAAACCTTTCTTTGGAACTTGATATCCCAAACATTGATAATGTTGGCACCTCCAGTGACCACAAATCTATAAGGCCTCTTCTCAACAAAACTGGCATTACAAGATTTTGAGGCCACGGCCCCAAAAATCCCACTCGGAGCAAAACGAAGGTACTGTTTTGTTAGCCCCATAATTGATAAAGTACTTGTAAACTATTTTATAAAACTACACACTGAGTAAATCTACACAAAACTAGAGTAAGAGTAACTACTAAATTGATGTTTATTTTTGGTGCTGGGCCATGAGGGCTTCGTTGGACGCCAGTTGTGCTTCTTGGAATCGTTGGGACACGCGTTGATTGGTCTTGAGGAATTTTTCTACGCAGTGCGTGGTGCAGCGGTCTTCTTGATCCTTCACCGTCCGCGACGTGAAGTCCCAGACACAGGCCCTGAAGCAAATGTCAGACACACGGTTGAAGTTTTGCAGAAATTCACGAAACGTGGCCACTTGGGTCGTGTCCAAAGCGTCCAAATCAACTTGTGAGGGCATCGACGACATTGTACTTTATGCAATATCAAATCACTTCCTCATTTCAAATTGAAATTTTCAATCGATTCCTAATTTCAAAAGTCTGGATCCCACGTGGACAGCTCCACGCTTCTTTGTTCTCTCTATGACTCTCCTTTGTTTATGAAGCTCAATTATTATTATGAATTTTCACTTTATAATTCTCATATTTTTTTGGTCATTAAAACAGATTTAACAGATATTAACTCAAGAACAATAAAAAAAATAATGTCGTTTCGACAAAGGGACTAAATACATGGCCCTTAATCAAGATTAGAATAAAATGATGCATGATTTGAAAATTGAACTGAATACCGGTTTTAAATGCCTTTGGGCTTTTTCATCATAATGTGGTCAGCTATTTATTATGTGAGGACTGTTAGCTTAATACGATATACGAAATTCGTATAATACGATCTCAAATCATCTGATTTTGAGTCCTTAAAATTTTGAAACGACAAAATGTTTTTTTGGGTTATCGTCCTGCTTCTATTTCTTTACATTTTGCTAGATGTATTTTATTTTGTTCGTGTCGCATTCACTTATGTTTTTGCAAAGTTATTCAGAAAGAAAATTATTATCACAGACCCATCTGAGATTTATGGTAAAAGTCTTGCAAAAATTTGCTAGCAAAGAATAATTTTAGATTTAACTTTGTTTGTTTTCAGCAATTGTGCTTCCTTCTGACACCGACTTTCTCCTTACATTCATGACAAATTCGAGATATCTGAGGGAGCTGGATTTTGCTCGGTTTGACCATTTCACAAGATCAGGGCTTTTGGATTATGTGTTGAAAAAAGGGGGAAATTTCCCCGTTAGTGCTATTTACATGAGATATCGTCTACCAACAATGCTTTTCTCTCCATACAAGGTAGAAGCAGTTGATTAAGCCATGCCAATTTTTTAATTTGTAATTTGTTCTAATTAGATCGTTACCCGGCCTGTTTATTATGATTCTAAATTCATTTACTTGGACCAACGATTGATCACTCTCAAAGACAACATTGTGCGTGCGGCTGGGTATGCAAAAATTGCGTGCGTCAAGTTTGATGGAGAGGAAACAATTAGAAAACTTTTCCCAACGGCTGTGAAGCCGGAAATGCCTGCTGACCTAAAGAAATGGATCGAAGTTTGCGACTTGTCAAGCGACATCATGAAGAAGGAGAAATAATAAACTATCAAAAATTATTCATTTATTTCCAATAATATAAAAGTTTAATTTCCACAATAAAATTTAATGCAATTGTAATAGCCTAATGCCATTAGGACGCGGCAGTTGGGTACCGTGTAAAATGGTAGCTTCATGCTGGAACTATTTTGTAAAGGAAGTGACATAAAAAGTATTAAGAAGCCCATTTTACCTATTCGCATTATTCGCACCTGCAATTCTATCATCATTCACTTCGTAACACGAAGTTCGTATTTATGTGCTGTGAATACAAGTTGTATTCTTGTGTTACACAAAACTTACTATAGCATATTGTACTTCATTCATAGTCATACCATTTATATCGAGTTATAGCTCGCGTGTAAATTTTACACTGCAAAATAATGTGATGGGAAAACCATTTAACTATGGTCTTGGTTAACTCATTACAAAGTATCAAATAGTCGTCGGCAAAGTTTGTTTAAAAAAATCAGCAAAATAATCTTTACATATAAAAATACATTTGTGCTAAATTTTATAATTTTGGGATTTTGACACACAATTCAAGATAAGATCATGCAGCTAAGCATCATGTTCTTAGTTGTTGCAATTGTGGTATTGTGCATCATGTACCTCATTTTTGATGTAAACTATTTCATACGCTCAGTTTTTGTAATATTCACCTCAAGATATTTTAGAAAACGTATCAGGTTTTTAGGAACATCGGAAATATATGGTAAGAATCTAATATAATTATTATTTATAAAAAAAACATTATGATACATTATGAATTTTGTGTCTCAGGAATGGTATTTTTATCCGACGCCGACCTTTTTTTGACACACATGAATAATGCAAAAGTATTTAGAGAGTTTGATTTTGCAAGATTTGACCACCTTCAAAGAAGTGGGATGTTAGACATTATTAGGACACAAAATGGGGGTGGAGTAGTTTCTGCTCAGACTTGCAGATATCGAAGGCCACTTCATATGTTTATGGCTTTCAAGGTAAAAATATAATTCGGTTTCATCCAAAGCAAACTTTTTAAAAATGGTTTTGATTGTTCTCTGCAGGTCGTAACCACAATTGTTCATTACGATAGCAAGAATATATATTTTGAACATAAAATCGTGACATTGCGTGACGACATTATTCGATGCATAGCCTATGTTAAACTGGCTTTGTTTCTGGATTTGGAAGAAATAATTTCCACTCATTATCCTGAAACAAAGAAGCCTAAAATTCCTTTGGATCTCACGTCATGGCTGAATTACATTGACATTAATAGTGAGAAATTAAAAACCTCTAAAAAGGACAGAACAAGTGGAAACAATAAGAAGCAAGTAGGGGACAGATTATTAAACAATTCTTTGGATAATAATAGTTAACAGTAAATACTTTAATTAAGTCTGACTGAAAAATTGAATAAATGATAGACAGAAGAACTGACTGAAAGAAAGAAAAGCACGCAGAAATAGTATATGCATATAATTTTCTTAGTAAATCAATCAGCAGTGAAAGACAATTGTTGCATACATCGCTTTGCACCAACAACCAATTCATAGAAATCGGGCATTTCATTTTATAACTGCATTTGCACTAAAGTTGGCCTTGATTTTGCCTTCTCCCCGTTGTTCGATCCAGAAAAACCCGAAAACCGGGTTGAACCCGGCTCTACTGAATTACACCATTTGATTGTGGCAATAAATTTTTGATTAAACTGGAGGTGAGGCAACCAAAAAATAGATTATTATTAAAAAACATTATCCAAAAAAAATCATAAGAAAGAGTATCATTGTAAAGCTGCTGGATTAAAGTCTCCGGTTTTGACTCTATTCACTTTCACTGCCATTTCATATAGATCAATGGGTGGTTACTTGTGGGGAGTGGTTTTGGGTGCCTTTGTAATATCGGACGTGCACTACTACGTCCGAACCCTATTGACCTATTTTTATGCCAAAATATTTCGTAAAAGGATAACCATCGTGGAACCTTCGGAAATATATGGTATTATAATAATTTATTATAAATCAGGATAAATAACTATTGTTTAACTATTGTTGAAATTCATGAAAGGGGTTGTATTGCCAACAGACGCGGATTTCATGTTTACTCATATGAACAACGCCAGATACTTAAGAGGTCCGCTGTTCTCCTTGATTAACGGCCACCATCAAGGGTCGTGTATCGAAAATCGAGAATTTTGAAATCTTTTAAATTTTTATTTAAACGATCTCAAGTCGTTCTTAATTTCGTTTCACTTTTACACCTTTGTATGGGGCCCTTAATCAATGGGATTGATTGATTCGATTTTTTTAGAATATGACTTTGCACGATTCGACCACGGTAAATATTTATTTATACACATCTTTATTTGACTACTATTCTTTTATGCTTTAACAAAACTATAAATTTGTGATGATCAGGGACAAGATGTGGGATGATTGAAATGATGTTCATGTTCAGAGGAGCTGTGGCAGCACACACGATAAGATATAGACAACCGTTAATGATGTTCTCTTCATATAAAGTTTGTCCATTTCACTTTAATAACAATGTTTTAAATTAAATTAATTCACAAATTTTGATTGATATTTTTAGATAGTGACACAGCCTGTTTGGTGGGATGAAAAATTCGTATATGTCGAGCAAAAGATAGTTACTTTGAAAGACGGTATCGTTAGAAGTGTCGGATATAGCAAAATTGCAACCAATTTCAACGTTGAAGAGTTCGTGAGGAATACGTTCCCAGAATTGCAAAAACCGGAAGTACCGAACGATATGCAAAAGTGGCTAGACTTTAATGAACTATCTAGCCTAAAAATGCGCAACAATGGTCAGCTAAATGGAGCTGAAAATGAAAAGATAACAAATGGATTAAAAAATGGAAAGCATAGTTAAAATTAGCTTCATGTACATATATAAGTATTTTCATTTTGCGTGAAAGGTTTTTGGTCTCAAATCAGTATTATAGTTAATTATTTAGAACAGATATTTTATTTTTCTCATAAATTTTTTTCTGTTCGTCAATGAGAAATATTGTGATAGTCGATAATTAATCCAATTCTGTGATTATGGAGCGAGAGGGTCCTTTTAACTTTTTTGTTCGATTATTGGTCATGCATGTATAAATACATATATGTACTATTTACCTTAATTCGTAATCCTGTAAATGCAATAATAATAATAATAAAAATAAACTCAAAACTGAATGGTTAAATACATAATATCATTTTTCGTTCGAAGCCAATTTTACTTACAAGCATATAAAATGAAATTATTTCTCAGTAATAAAAAAAAAAACCAAAACAAAGCTATATACTAATACCCTTTTTTCTGCTTGCCAATTCAAAGCCAATTTTTTGCTACTCTTTGCCTACAGAAAAAAAGATTGCCTTCTGGTCATAAACCCCTGAGATAAACTTATTACTACTATTATAAGAAGACCATAATGTTGTTTTGCTAGTGATTACAGTATATAGTTGTATGCTGTTTTGCTTGAGTGTATTAAGTATCAACCTAACATCTTTTAAAAAATTCCAAAATCCCAATAAGAAAATATTTCGTATTGTTAATTAGAATAGTGTTGGACCGTTTAATTTAAAAATAATGATTGACAATTGGAAATTAGCTGTGGGGGCTTCTGCTGCTCTTGTGACGGGAGTTGCAGCAGGGACTTTGATTTCCAGGATAAATGAGAAGAATTCCTCAAATTCTTCTTCTCCCAAAAAATGGGTTAAAGTTGGACTCGTCAGTGGCATTATTTTATACCCTGTCAAGTCTTGCAAAGGGATTTACGTTGATGAAGCAGTGACAACCATGATTGGATTAAAGGGTAAATAAATAAAATAAAATCTACAAACATTAATTGCAATTTTGCTATAGCCTCAGACTATTTGCGTGACAGAGTCTTCATGGTGGTCGATGGTCGTTATGTATTCCAAACTCAACGAACCATTCCCAAAATGGCTTTGATTCATACATCTATAAACGGTAACCAACTTGTCTTAAGTGGAACCAATGTTGATCCCATTGCAGTTGATATTCCCAATGAAAATAAATCTTTGAAAGAGACGAAGAAATCTTGCAGGCATTATATAATATTATATTATTATTCAATTATTCAAACACAAAGATCGCATTCAAACATGAAACTTGCTTTCGTAGAATCTTTGATGACTTTGTTGGAGAGGCTTTAGATTGTGGGGATGAAGTTGGAAAATGGTTGGATGATTTCTTAGGAAAATCTGGACTTCGTCTCGTATATCACTCATTGGAAAAGACGCAAAGAGAAATGACCAATTTACAAAAAAAGTTCCCCAAATTTGTTCCATCTGACAAGGCAAAACATATTAAAATTTTAATACCATTTAGTACTACCTATATTTCAAAAGAACTTAAAAATTAAATAATTTATTAGGGAGCATTTTCGGATCAGACCAGCTACATGTAAAAAATATATACATACAATTTACAAAAAATGGACAAATATATGCAGTAATTCAATTTAGGTTGATGTCCGAATCTAGCGTGAATGAGCTCAATACGCATTTGCAAACGACAACAGTGAGCCATAAAAATTTCAGACCAAGCATAGTGATAAAAAATGCTCCAGAGCCATTTGCCGAAGATTTTTGGGGATTTGTAAAAATTGGTATGTCTGGGCCAATCTTTAAAGCTGCTAAACCCTGTACAAGGTAAACAAAATATCAGCAGCAACTTAATACATTAAAATTTTTGGGAAATCGTCAAATTGACCCAGCGAAAGATCGACAAATGTAAATATTGACCCATTCATAAAATAGCATAACTTTTAGCTTTTTTCTCCAATAATTCCAATTTTCTCCTTTATCAATGGAGTCCATTTTAAAATATGCTAAATATGAAAGTATGATATATACGTTTCGTGTTTACTTCCAAATATTTTTGACTTGTGATAAATAAGGTGCGACAGCTTTTAAGCATATGGGTAAAATTACGTTGGGTCATTCTGAGCAGGTCAATTTGACATGAAATTTTGGACCCACTCTTGTATTATGTATGAGTATTTTATAGATGCAAACTAACGACGGTAAATCCAGAGACAGGGGAATTTAATCCATCTGGAGAGCCACTATCGAAACTTGTCAAGTAGGGTATTTAACTTTTTTGTCTTCAAGCTTTAGAAATAAAAGAGATTGTATTTGACAGAATGACAAGATCAATGGGAGATGACAAAGTTGACTCTCTTGTTAAAAATCAAGGAATTATTGGTCTGCAACTTGGATTGTCGGAAGGGGATGGAAAAAAACTCAAAGTTGGAGATGCTGTTTATGCAGCCGTTCTTTGAAAAGAAAAACCAAATTGTAAAGATTGCATTTATTAATTAATTGAAAATATTTTGGAAGGGGCTAAATAAATTTTACAAATTATGTCATATGTTACAAGTTGCAAGAGCATATAACTTTAAAAGCAAGGCAAAATTTAAATTATCATACTAGCATTTTATGAGATCAGCATTAAATGTATTTTTTATTGATTTTATAAAAGACTGGTAGAATCCCATCCAACTACAATTTTTATTTGTGGTGTTTTTCTTTGAAACATTTCAATATCTTCGTATTTTATATTCCCTTCTAATGGTTGTGGAACACCCAATTCCTTTATATTGGTCTGCTGTAAAAGCTGCATTATAGCATTTTTCGAAACCTTTGTTGTTTAACATAAAATAATAATTTTTTTCATATAAAAAATGGTAATTGTTATTATGCACTTACTCCAGTGACGTTGACTTTTGACAGGTTGTGCATTAATGAAACGGCAAGAAATATAGAAGCATCAGTTATATTCGTATGTAAAAACGAAATCTCTTCTAATTCTGCAAAAAAAAATTCATCAATATAAATATGTACATACATACTGATTATTTTGGGAATATTACTTTCATTACTTACTTGATAAATAACAAATGCTTGGACCTGTGCGATAAGGGTTGATATCGTCCATTGTTCTTATTTGAAGCTGACCGGACCGTAGTTTATTTTTTATCGTAGAAAAATAAATTGGATGAATGCCTGTAATTCCAGAATCAGTACATTTTCCATTCAACTCTAATGTTTTTAGTTGTGGAACTCCACGACAAATTTCTCCTATGAATTGGTCATCTGCAGGACATGATAATTGAGTCAAGTTAGGGGCTTTGGAAAAGAGACGTGAAAAACATTGTTTCGCTTCATAATGGAAATTTTCCCGATCCAACCATTTTAAAGATTTAAGTTGTTGGTGTTTCTTCATATGAATTGTGGTCCAAGTCTCCCATTTAAAGTCCGTTTGAAATGAAAAGGCAAGTTCTTGAAGCAAAGGGAATTGGTTAGTCAAAGGAGCTGCGAGGTTGAATTTTAAATTTTGAACTGACAATCTTTAAATTAAAACAGGCATATACATGTTAAAATATTGAATAAAATTATTTTCAACCAGGAATAGCAATAATGTTCACCTCGTAAGTGGGAATGGCTTTAAAGGGATTGAAAGCAAGCGAGGAGAAGATATTTGGAAATTTTTGAGACTCTTTAGCCACGAGTCATCTAATATGATATTGTATCCATCAATTTCGTCAATGCATCTTTTCCCTTCCCAAATGAAAGACGCTATAACTGGCTTCCATCTTAAGATTCGAGAAAAGTCTTCAGGAGAAAGTTTTACATTCTTCCCAAGATGTATTGCTGAGAGATGCTGAAATTTTTCAGCGTCAATAATTTTCAGTATGTTTGAGATTTTGAAAGTTGAGTCCAAAGTTTCAACCCTGAGCAATACATAAGTATGTATATATAATATTAAATATTGCCTACATTTATATTATTTTCTATCCTTGTTTTTTAATCCTTAATGTACCTGATCGATTTCAAGCTGCTACACTTACAAAGAATTGTGCTGACAAGTGAGAGTGTATCACTGCGATTATATTCGGAACAAGACAAGATAAAATAAATTTCCGTTACTTTAGGAAATTGAACATTATTTAATTCCCAATATTCAATGTTTTCCCGTAAATCGTTTTTAAATTCCAAAATGTCAGAATTTTCCATAAACCAACTAAAGGTGTGAATATATCTGCTATACTTTTGCAGAAGCGTTCTCATTCCAACCGGATTAAACGGAGACCATCTTACATGAAGAGAATTTCCAAGAATTGTGGTAGCATAAAGCATTACTTCGAGATTCGCATTATTCACACAAACGCGTGTTTTCTCCCTCAGAATCTTTGTGGCTTCAAACTTCCAAAACTTACTCACACTTCGGCATTCTTTCAGTAAATCATATCGTAGGTAGGAAAAAATTATCGACAGCAACTAAAACAAAATGAGTTTTAAAAAACACACAATAAGTTTTTATCAAATATATACTTACTTTAGAACTGCTGAACACTAATTGAACACACGTTTGATTAATCATTTTGTTTTAAACTTTTTATAGTAATGAACAAACTCATTTCAATAATTTTTGCTACAAAAAACGTAATGTTTTAGCCGATATTATGCAACAATTTTTAGATCATGTCTACCTTTTAGAACTTTATATCCCTCTCACTCAGCAGCTGAGCCCTTAAGGCCTTCCTGTTTTCTCCTTACAAACCTATTCCATCTTCCTTGAAAGCATTTATACTGGAACAACTCACTGCTAATTTAAATTATGATCAACAATTTCCGGCCACATGCATAAATATTTTTACGAAACGCACAAATGAGAAAAATTGCATGACCACGCATACATGCTTCTTATTATAATACTAATATTTTAAATTACAATTTTTTAATGCGTTTGGACTTGGAACAAGTTAGAAGTGCAAGTATCTAGATTTTCATAGCACTCCTTTCAACGAATTTAGACTTTACGGACAAGATTGCACATTATAGTAATTTTATACAAAGTAATGTCCAGTAAAAAGTATTTGTCATCTTATACGTATTTATTATCAAACTACATGACGTTCAAGTCTAGCCTGGGCATTGAGATTCTCAATTTGAGATTGACATGAGTAATTAAAATCAAATGCTGTTGAGTTCTCGGCCAGAACTTCTCTGTCTGGCTCAGCTAAATTTAAACTTCACAACAGAATAATAAAATATTTGAGGACCATTAAATTTCATTAAAATTAATAAGCAACATGAAACTTAAATTAACTGAATTTGAAGATTCGGGGGCTTGTGACTTATTGTGGCCGGAAACTGAGAACAACAGCACAACGTCTTCTGTGATGTCATCATCAAAGTCTGATTTACAAACTGAGGATGGCAGAAATCAAACGACCAGAATGCAGACAAAGCTCAAAACTGCATTTGAAGGCAATATTGTTGAAAAAGATGTCATATTTGTTCTGGGTCAAAATCAAGAAACGGTATCTGCACACAAATTCGTCCTCAGTTTGGCGTCCAATATTTTTGCAGAAATGTTGAGGCCAAAAGAATTGAAGCCCATTCCACTTCCTGAAATAAGCTCAGACGCATTTCAAGTTTTTTTGAAGGTAATAATTTATTCATTTGTCAAGTATTAATGCATTAAATTATCTATATAGTTTATTTATACGGATGAATGCGAGCTGGAAGAATTGTCCACGGAACTGATTGTTGAGCTCATACGTCTAGCCAAGCGTTTTGAGATATTTTGTCTGCTTTCTCCCTGCTACAACCTTTTAAAAAAGAGACCAAAAATTGACAACGCAATTCAAATACTTGAAATTATCGCAGAAGCAAGTGGAAATGACGAATTACATCAAAGTATCATGGATTTTATTATTAGGTATCTATTATTACAATATTTACCAAATAGCACAAAATATAATAATACGTTGTAACATATAGGAACGCTTCCGAAATTTTTGATACCACATATTTTCTACAAGCACATGATTCAACAATTTGGAAAATAGTTGCAAGCAATCAGCTGATGTTGAAAGAGATTGACATTTTTCGTGCAGTTTTAAGGTCTGACAATAACTAGATTTTCTGCATTTACTTAATTATTGGTTATATAGTATAACGAGATGGCTGTTTATTTAAAGGTGGGCCAAAACTCGAAATTTCAAAAATTCATTGTCAAATATACGAAACTGTTTGGGAGAAATTCTATACTTGATACGATATCCTTTGATGAGTGCAGATGAATTTGTAATTGAAGTAATGCCAACTGGAATTTTAACACCAGAAGAATCATGTCAAATTCTTCAATACATTTCGGTTACATCAAATCTTAAATCAAACTTCAAGCCCATGCTATTTTCAACGACAAGACGAGATTATAACTACATTTTCCCCAACCATGTAAATAACCAAAATTTCAAGACTTATACAAAAGAAATGCTTCATTCATGTCTCAGAGAAAATTCTGGTCAAATTATGCTAACCAATTGCCAATTAAACTGGAGCTCATTTACCACTCATCTATCAAAACTTAAATCAAGTGTCCGTGAGGGTATTACTAGTTTGGTGCTGAAAAATGTCACATTTTCCAATGTTCCAGGGGAAAGTATGAAGCATGTGAGACTTTCCTCCCTACAAAACTTTCACATGTCCATTTCATCATCAACTGAAAATAATCATAAAAGCGAAGACTATTTGTTCAATTCCATCTGCAGCAAATTACCCCAGATTTTGTTCTTTGTCAAAAAAACCTACACATCTTTGTGGCTCATGGATGTCAACATATTAATTAGTAGTAATGGTACTACTTTGTTGAAGATTGATATTGAGAATGGAAGTGTGGTTTTGAACAAACTGGATAATAGTCGGCTTGTAATGAAGTGCTTGAGCAACTCGGACGAAATAAGATCCCTTGGAATCTGCTTCAAAGAGACGGAGAAATATGACACTGGCTTCCTCTCTGCTGTGGAGTCAGTTAAACAGCTTACACTCTTTAATGTTAAATGCTTGAGCCATAGGCAGCTCCATCCATTTCTTTATGGATTTTCTAATCTAACTGATTTAGTACTTACAAAATGTGGTTACCTGGAATTCGTTTTAGAAAATATCATTAGGATGCCGATGAAATTAAAAAGGCTGAGTTTGAGTAATGCAGTTATCAAAACTAACTCTGAACTTGTTCAGTTCAGCAGAGTGGAAGAGCTTTCTCTTTGGAATTGTTTATGGGATGACGATGAGATCAATCTTTGTAAATCTTTCCCACATTTGATCAAGCTATCTGCATACAACAACTTTGTAGATAAGAATATATGTAAAATGCTAGCCGACGTTCTAAATATAAAAACAGTGGAGAAAGTAACGATTTCCGGTTATTTATGGGGCATTCACAAAACGGAAACTCAAAATGGAATAGATGAAAAAATTAGAAACTTTCTAAACGAATTGGCAATAAATCAAGCTGTTAAAAGTCTCTCACTATTGAAATTTGAGAAAGAAGGAAGAAAGGAATGGAAGGCGTTTGAGATGCAAGATCAACAAATTATTGATAATCTGTTCTTGGAGTTCAAAATGTGTCAACTTTACAAAGATACAAATATATTTTCCAAATCATTTTTCAATTAGCTTTATTGTGAACCCTGTGAAAATCACAGAAAAATAAAATTATTTATTGTTACATGATACTTGTTTAAAATTTGTTTGTACTTAAAATGGTAATAATAATTGTTCCTGTTTTGGATTGTCTTCTTTTTGTTAACAATAATTTGTGATTTTTGACACAAATCATTAGCATAATATATCTAGCCAAGGATAACAAGAAACAAGGCACTCAATCTTCAAGTAAGTAAACATCTCGTGACTGGAAGCCATGAAGTTATGTTTCATGAATTTTAAAAGCGTTACCTCACATGATCATGCTCTGGTACAATAATGGGTACAAATCTTTCTTGTTGTTATTATGATAGCTTCAAATTGTTGCGTTGAAAGATAATTAGATCAATATACATAATGAAATGCAAAGAGTAAGACAAAACGTTGACGATATGTAATCACAAATGTGATTGCAATAATATCCACAATCTACAGTTCATCAGAAGAATCTCATTAGAAAAGAATAAGATAGACACTGGAAAATCAGGTTTAGTTGTCTCTCATAAAATAATTTCAGTGGTCACGAGTAAAAGTGGTCCGAGTCATTCGTTAGTTGTATTTGTTCCTGCATTTGAAATCTAAACATGAATTCAGAGTGGCAGATCTGTTATGGTTTTCCGGGGTTGATAATAACGGCAATTGCAATCCTATTTGGAGCATGGCTATTTTTAAAAAAGAAAGCTGCACAACCACACCTACCAAAGACTGAGGGGGTGCGACCAGAAAAATGGGTTTTAGTAGGGAAAGTCTCAAAACTAATAATTTACCCCATAAAATCCTGTCTTGGTGTAGAAGTAAATGAAGCTGAAATAACCAAAGAAGGATTAAAATGTGAGAAAAGGTTTTTTTTTTTTTTACATACCTATCATCTCAAAATCATTGTACTTTAGTTTGCAGCTACAATATAAGAGATCGAGATTTTATGGTGGTTGACAAAACTGGAAAGTCACAAACAATGATGCAATTTCCTTCAATGGCCTTTATTTCAATAGAACTGGGGAAAGAAAAAGACTTTTTAATCATGAGTGCTCCTGGAATGGATGAAATAACTTTCACTTATCCCAATTCGCAAAATTCAGAAGAACACTATTGTCGGTAATATCTGGAAATAGTAAACTTCTTGTATATAAATATGCATGCTTGATTGTTATATAATGTAGAGTGAAACATGACAAAGTGAAGGCGTTGGATTGTGGTGATAAAGTAGCAGAGTGGCTGGAAACTTTTATTGGAAAGGAAGGACTTCGTCTTTATTATCACAACATCAAAGGTTCTCAAAGAACATTTGAGCCTTACCATTTTGATTGTCCTCAGTTTGAGCAAAGTGACATGGTAGTCGTATTAAAAACTTTTTTTAATTTGTTTTTTTTTTCTAAAAGTTGTTTTTTTGCAGGGGACCTTTCATAATGAAACTGCATTTTTATTAACTTCGCAAGAATCCATTGATGAGCTAAATGAAATTGCGGTGACACAATCTTCCTGGAAAAATTGGAGACCTACAATTTTAATTGAGAATGTTGCAGAACCCTTTGCCGAAGTTAACTGGTCGTTTGTCCGTATTGGACATAAAAATGCAATTCTTAAACAAGCCGTCCCTTGTTATAGGTTATATAATAATTTGATACATAAAAAAGAGTTGTTATAATAAAATTATGGACACTTTCGTAGATGTCCAATAACAACGATCGACACCGAGACTGCTGTGCTTCCCAAAGATGGAGAACCGTTAAAAACATTGCGAGGTATGAAAAAGGCCGATATGATTGCAGACAAAAAAGTCGCCGAGATGTTAAAAAATAAAGGGATAATGTAAGAGTGAATTAATTTCATTATGATTTTAAAAAATAATTCGATTTTCTATTTGCTAATTAAAGGGGAGTTCGACTTGGACTTTTTTTGCCTGCTGGTGAAGGTGCGATTGTGAAAGTTGGAGAGCCAATTTATGCAGCTTTGCTCTGAGGCGTTGATAATAATAAAATTATTTTATTACAATTATTTTAAAATGAATTTTATTTTATCATCAACTTCTTTATGCTTTAGAATTTTATTAAGTTCAATAGTTTCATTTTGTTGCTGAATTTTAAACCCCAATTGCACTTTTTATAGATTTCTCCAAAACTTTTACATTTTGCATTAATCTAAGCGTCTGTTTAACATATTGAATTCCTTGTGCAATGCTAATGACTCCAAGTTTATTCCTGCGTTCCTTTGGCTTGAGTCGTTTCATCAAAGACTTGGTTTCAATTGAACGGTCGTGTATGATTTTGGAAAGACAAGCTTCAGTAGCAACATAATGATAGAGTCTTCCAATCATGCTGCAGGTTAAATATACTTGCACATCTTCGCTCATCTCATTAAAGCGATTGATCTCTTTTAATTGATTTCTGACAAGAAATTCTTTTTTCTCTGCAAGAGTCACATCATATCCACTGGGAAGTTTAATCCAGAGCAAAGGCGTGGGGCTAACATCTTCATATTCTTCATCGCTTCCAGACTCTGAGTAATCGTCGTTCTCCCTTGTAAATTTGGTATCTTGTTGAAAAGCATCATTTGACTCAATTCTAAAAAAAAAACTCAGTACAGTTTTCGTGTGAAAATAAATAATTTTCAGCTTACTGTAAACTAGGTTTATAAATTGGTAAATTTTTGAATGCGGGGTGATTGAAAACTTCCAAAGCCTTGCTTAAGTACTTTTTCACTTTTTTCCTTTGACTAAAATTTTCATCAACGTATCTTTTAATCTCTGCTTGTTCAGTAAAGCTTAGCATATTTTTCACTTCGGGTAGAGCAAATTTGATAAGTGTCATTATCATATCCAGGGATTTATGGCCACTTTCATCAATTGACCACATATCTTGAATGATGAAAAAAATATCTTCCGTTCTATCCACGGATATTGTGTAATCAAACGAAGTGTTGTTTTCTTCCTCTAATGCAGCCTCACTGACAATTCTAAACCATCAAGGGAAACATTAAATTTGTTATAATAACTGTGGATTTATTATTTTAAAAAATAAATATTCATTGTTAAAAGTTTTGGAATACTTGAACAGGAGTGGACTTTGAACAGTTACGTCAAATGGTGAAAGTAAGGAGACTTTTGAATGCTTTGGATTATTTGCAAGTTTCTTCAAATCTTTTGAAGAATTATCAAGTTTACTAAGCTGCATTCTAAATTGTCCTGTTGCATTTAAGATATCATCCCAATAAGAGTCAAATTCCCGTTTTGATTTGCAAATTGCCAACCGTTCGAAATGTGAAAGCATTTGAGATTCTGAAATTCTGCACTTTTCCAGATCGCTGAGATCGAATTCAGTTCTAACTGAGACCTCCACACGATTTATTGTTAGAGCCACAAGTTCCAAATATTTTCTTGTGCAATAAATCAAAGCTCGGAGAAATCGGATGCGAAATCCTTGACAAGTATTAGAAAATATTGCAGTTTGGAGCTCATTGCTTTCCCCATCTATCCAATGAAGTAATAGCGTCTCTTTTGGTTCCATGCACACAATCTTTACCTCTCCAAGGTTGGGACGACCTGTTATAATACCCATCAAAATAAATTATATTTATTTTAAAATTTCAAATATACCAGAAGATTGTTGGCGTGATTTAGCTAATTCTAAATTCGCCACTTTTCCCCCAGGAGTAATGTTTTCATGTAGAATTTCCATTGCTCTATGTGCTTTATCCATAACTGTGTGAGTGCATTCAAAAGATAATATTTGTGCTCTGTTGATTAATTGGCGAAGTTGTCGCGTTTCCCTACAAAAGTCTTTTGAATAAAAGTTGCGGTTGAGACTATTCCAAGATATTATGTTTGCAGTCTTTCCAATGAGCTCAAAAAGCATAAAAAGTTCTAAAGACGATGAAATTAAATCAGTATGGTCTCAATAATCATAAGATGTTCTTTTAGAATTTACTGTAATGCTCAGAATATGTGGAGAGATAAGCCATGGCCTAGAAAAATAAAAAAAATGCTTTTACAATTTGTATTCAACCAAGGGTAATAGGCAGTGTCAAGTTGCGTAATATGAATTTGTACCTGATTGTTTAAATTGGTAATGTCTTCCAAGATAATGTGTAACTGCAATTTCATGCTCAAAGTTTTGTTGCAATAAAGTCGAACAGTGGGATTGTCAACGGTGTACTCTTCAACATATTTTTTGTAGCCTTTTCTTGAAGAACATCTTTCCAGCTCTTCTTTTGCATTGACACTGCCATTCCCAACAAGCTCAAAACTCTCTTCATATTTCACCTTCAGTGCTAAAGGAAATCGAGAGCTGAAATTTTCAAAATATTAAAACGAGCATTTTCAAGCAAAAATCATCAAGATAGCATTTTTCTTGCCTCATTTTGCTTTCACCCAATCGCAACTTTATAAATGAATTTGGTACTTTTCCAACATTTTATGTACAATATTTTAAATTATTTTATTTTGCATTTTTAAACTTTCAAAAAGATGTTAGCTACAATGTTTGCCAAGTAACAATTCCATCGGAATTGGAGTTGGAATAATTAAGAACAATGGACACGAGCAAAATTGAATCATTAAATTTCATCCCGAATTCCGCTTCAAATCTTTCTAATTCGGGTTCAAAAAGCATGTTGGAGGATCCAAACAATTCCGGGGGCTCTGATGGGGATGGAATTAACTTCAGCAATTCTTCTTCATGCAGTGGGGGTGACGTCGGGGGGCCAATGACCAATGACATCCCGCCAATTGGAGTCCTAAGCTTTGACGGGCTGATTGAACAGCCAAGTTCATCCACAGAAAATTGCAATTTCGATCTGTCAGTTCCAAAATACGGGACGTTGATTCCAAACAGGGTTTTCGTGGGAGGAATTTCATGTCAAACAACTGAAACGGAACTAATGCAACTCTTCTCACGTTTTGGGATGGTTCGTGGGACTAAAATTGTCACGGATCGTTCAGGACTTTCCAAGGGCTATGGATTTGTTACTTTTGAGACTGAGGATGAGGCCAAACGACTGCTTGCTACTATGACTAATCGGGAAATGCCTCCAATTGTACATCGAGATCGGCGACTCAACATTGCTCCAGCCGTCAAAAAACAGCCAATTATACAACGTGATAACACAACATACGGATCTGTAAGTTCAGGAGGAATGTCCAGCACATTTTCGCCCCTTCCATTTGACCCATACTATTACGCAACTGGTCAAAGCCCTGCGACCAACGGAGTGGGTCAAGAGGAGCTGTTTAAGTTACCGATGCAAATGGGGGAACCTTTCTTTCAACAACAAAACGGATTTCCAGGGTCAGACCCAATGCAAAGTGGTTCGATGGGAGGAACCTTTTACACACAGCTCCCAAATTTGGGAGGATTGGACCCTTGTCAAGGTGGACACAACGGAAATGTCATCTTCTTGCCACTTAATATGCCGTACACGTTCCTTTCTAAGCTTTTCTAATGTAATATCTAATGTTTGTTTACTGTCAATTTAAAATCCTTTAATTTCATTCTGCAAAATTGTTATCGAGTCTCATTGTAATATGAAATGAATTAACAATTTCATTAACATTAACATTCAATAATTGAACGTTTTAATAATATTATTTATTTTTATTATGTATGTATATATAAGCATTTTATTTATGTGTTTTGAAGCTTTCTAAACGTGGAATGATTATAAAGATAGGTAGTCATAAATTCTGGAAATTCATGAGCTGAAATCAAGTCCAAAAAAATTTCGCATGCTAGCTGTAAATGTTCGGGATTGTATGCAACTTTTGCTTGACAGTTTATTAATTCAGCGTACATTCTCCAAGCCATTTGGGTCACAAGGGGTTTTGTAATTTGTTCTTTGGAATTGTCTTCAAGATGAACCTCATGATAAATCCACTGCCAAACCTGAGACCTTGAAATTTCTGCCGTTGCCGAATCTTCCACAGTTCCATTTAATATAAAATGACCTCGTGCCTCTGATATCCAAGAGTATATGAAAATGATCCCCACTTGCACATTTTTTACCAGCCCTTCAAACGTAACTCCGTCATTTGGAATCTATCAATTACAATGAAATATGCAAATATGTATAAAATACGCATAATTATTAGTAATAATAACATAACTTACGGTAAGCAAATTTATATTTGTGATTAACGGATCTTTTGTGGGGACAGACAAATCTTGATCATTGAAAAGTGTTGATGCTTGTAAAAATGGAACCGTCTCCAGATCATATGTCAAAAATCCGCTTACGCCCATGTGGATTTCTCTTCGTTTTGCTTTGATGATGTTAACCAAGATTTTGTTTCTACAAATAAGTTTTATTTTAATAGACATATGTCATATAAAGAAGAATACGGGCTTGGATACTTTTCCTCTGGTGACCGTTTGCTTAAAATGCTAGCAATCATTCCACCCGTTACAGGTGCCGAATGTCTTTTGCACACAGAGATTACCAATGATATATAATTTGATAGAAAAGCTTGGTCCAAGTTTACATATTTGTTTCTGTCTGGTATTATAAAATCTTTCCTTGAGCCTATATTAAAGAAATAAGTAATATTAATTAAAAATATTAATTATTGTAATCCTTTTGACAGATATCTATTTACCAAATATGTTTATTATTGAAGCAGAGTAATCCCAAATGCCACAGTTTAAGCCAAACGAATGATGTCGCAATTCATATAAGATATTTTCTGCATGGAATGCTGCCAAAATATTTTCAATCAATACGCAAGCTTTAATGGATCCATGAGAAAGTTGGACTTGGGTTTCTGTCCAAGTAAAAATGTCATCCCATAACTTTGCTTCGGAAGAATTTTCCAATTTTGGCAAATAAAAGTAAGGTCCCGAGCCTTTTTCGTACAACTTTTTCCCCACATGAAACATGAGCATTCCGAAATCCACTAAAGGACCTGCCATTTGTTTACCCGAAACCTGTAAAAATTGATGAATTAAATATTTGATTTTGATGAATTTTCATCACTTATTACCACCACATTATGTTCATTCATGTTCCATGCCCTCGGACGTAGAATTAGTACAGGACATTTCTCAAGTTCTGGAAGATTTTTGCAAAATTCCCCGTTTACAATCTTAATCACATTATGAATTCCTTTTAAAAACAAAATTTTTGCTTAACCTAAGCATATTTAGAAAATTTTAAGCAGAAAACCTTTAATTTGATTGGCCCACGATGGGCAGTTTCCGTCGTCAAAATCAACTTGTATCCCTTGGACAGTGCTCGAAAGTGCATTTTTTAGCAAGTTATCATTGGAAGGACTCACGTCTCCTAAATCCAATTGTCTGTTGCACAGTCGTTCTGGTAGTGGAGAAATTTTCCACTCTTCTTCTGAAAAAGAAGAAGCTGGGAAATTTGGTAGTTGGCCTGATAGCTCCAATTCAAGTTTGCATAGTTTTCGGCTTTTAAGAAGCTTGCATGTTGTTTTAAATTAAATATTATAAAACAAACAAAACGAAAATTATAGCAATAATGCCAAATTACCTTGTCCACTCTTGGTTGAAACTCGGAAGCCAACTTAAATAAAAACTCTTGTGCTTCTTTTGTAAATATGCGATCCAAATCATTTTGCATCTCTTTAGGTGCAGAAGAGATTTCAATTTTTAAGTTTTCAGAAACCATTTTGACACAAAAATGTGTTGTGTGAAAACGAAGTGATAAGACTAAATGAATGTCTTCTTCAACTGTCAAGAATACTTATTGGATAATCTGCAGCTGTGGATAATAGTTTTATTATTTATTATTTTAAATCTGACCATATTTAAGTAAGGAATTACAAGAGTTTATTTTCATTTATTACTCACTTATATATTAACATAATAATAATATTAATAATAATAATTTTGTTTGTAATATCATAAATATTGGCTATATTGCAAAGTTAATTAAAATAAATCAGTCACAACAGTTTTCTTTTGCACCAGGGCCCAGCCCTTTAAAATCAGTTAAGTTCAGTACAAGGCAATCATCATCTTTGAGCTGCACAAAATATGTAAAAAAAAAAAAAATTAATTACT
>JAQIXN010000906.1:0-26101 GCA_034698145.1 Proisotoma minuta | reverse complement strand
AGAAAGAAGAATACGAGTTCAAACTGAAAGAGGTTGAAAACGAGTGTAAGCCAGTGATGATGAAAATGCATGGAACCAATCAACAAAGTCAAGCTGGACCTCAGCCCCAAAATTGTGGGCAACAAGCAAGATCAGGCTTTGGATCCAATGGAAAAGGACCCACCATTGAAGAAGTGGACTAAGCTTAGAAATAGTATTAGAGCTAATTTATTTATTTGCAATTATATATTTTGCAAAGTTTTCAATTTGCTATTTCAATAATTTAATTATTATTTTCTCAAGTTTTGTGATCTCTTTATTGTAGGAAATTATTTATATTTAGAAATGTAAAAAATAAGAAAAACAGAATAAATAGTTTTTAAACACAAATATACAAAGTTTTCACTGTTTGCATTGTCTATTGAACAAGGCTCAGGCTGAGGTTGCATATATTTGCACTTTGCATTGTCTAGAGTTAATCTGCATTAGAATGATAAGATATATTACAACGTCCTCTATTGAGAATAATTAAAGATGTTTTTACTCGATTGAAATTGTTTTCCTTTTTTCCTCAAAATGATTAATAGAAAAAACCGAATAAAATATCGGGCATTTGTTCTTTTAATTTTCATTTGTTTAATTATTTGGATACAATATTACTTTCAACAAACTCCAATAAATTATTACTCGTTTGTAAACTTTGAAAATAGTGACGAGCAATTTTTCGGTTTAAATTTTTCCCCAATCACAGGTATATTAAACCACATAATTTTTAGTATCAATCATTTTTATAGCTGAACGAAATCGTCTCAAAGTTTGAAATATCCTTAGATAAAAATGCAAATGGAAAACTGCCCAACAAAAATTCTCATCCTTTAATTCTAATTTGGACAACATTTTTCGGATCAGAGCCACTAAACATTTTGGAAAAGTTTCAATACCGTACAGGAGAATGCGAGTATCAGTGTCAATATACAGCAGACAGAGCATTTTTCCAGGATGCAGAAGCAGTTATATTTCACAGTCCTTCAATTTTACAGTAATTCACTTAAACCAGCAAATAATGTCAGATTGGTATGAGAATAAGATCAGATTTCAAACAGAGAGGAAAATAGTATCCCTTCAATATCTCGCAAGACAACTGACCAAATATGGATTTATAACAATCAAGAGTCTCCCATTAACACAGATTCAAAAACAAGAACTTTATTGAAAAACATGGGTCCATTCAATTGGACCATGACTTTTCGAAGAGACTCTGACATATTCCATCCTTATGGAAGCTTTATAAAACAATCTAGTTCTCAAGAAGACTCGAAACACGATTTAGCAAATGAACCATTGCGATTTATGAATAAGACAAAGCTTGTGATTTGGGCAGTGTCTCATTGCATCACGAATAGCAAAAGGGAGGATTTTGTGGACGACTTGAGACGCTACCTCCCAGTGGATGTCGTTGGATACTGCGGAGACCCAAACTATTGTCCGAAGCAAGGGATCAATTATGATAGTTGCTTTAAAAAATTTGAATCCCAGTACAAATTTTATCTCTCATTTGAAAATGCTTTGTGTCAAGATTATATAACGGAAAAGTTTTTCAATCCCATGAAACACGAAATTGTTCCAATAATGTATGGAGGATTAGGAAACCAGGATTATCAAGACCAAATGCCCCCAAATTCATACATTGATGCCAGAAAGTTTAAAAATACAAAAGAACTTGCAAATTATTTACTACATTTAGATAAAAATCCAGAGGAGTACTTAAAATACTTTGAATGGAAAAAGCAATACAAACTGCGAGAAAAGGATGAAGAATCTTGGTGTCTTCTTTGCAGAAAACTATACGACCAAAGAAATCCTTCCTTGAGATATAGCAAATGGTATCCTAACGTGAATGAATGGTATGATCACATTGAGAACAAGGCATCATCAATTGTTTCTGGGTCATGTGTTAAAAGCCAGAATATCGTTTTCAATACCAGACCGTTTTTCAACTTTTATAAACATTCATATATCTTGAATCGTTTTAAGTAAAAAAAACTATCAAATACCCTCTAATTAGTAGTAATTAGTAAAGAAACGTAATAAAATAAGTTATTGCCAATAATATACAAATCCAAATTATTTAACCCTGAAATATTCAAGTTTCATAAAGTCAAGTACAGGAAGTGTGGCCCTGCGTTAAAGATCTTCAGAAATTGTCCATAAAACACACAATTTTTTCAACAATATAAAACAACAAAACTGGACCTAAAGTGTAATATAATGGCTTAGGTATCATGACGCATATAACGATATTTACATTTACACCTAAATATTTATTACTACCTTATAATTAGTAGTCACATTTAGTTTAATTCAAATGTTTACCAGAAACATACACACATTGTGCTAATCAGCCTTAGACATGACAATATATTATGACATGGGTTGAAATCTAGACGATATGGATTGTAACGAGTATGCTGTTGAATGTAATGGTTGTGAGTAACTGGTAATTAAAATTAAAATGGGGATCAACATCTAAAGAATAAGAATTATGCAGTCAAGTCATTCCAGGCCAAGTTGGCGTGAGTTGTCCAAATTACCTCATCCCCTAAAGAAAGAAACAAGAAGTTTATGGTTTCGTCCAAGCCTCAACTTTAGTCGCATATCACGTCCTGACAGCAGCAAACGTGAAACTCTCACTCCTCATAAGCTAGTAACGTCCCTTTCCTTTTGAGACAAAGTTAAGGAAATACCAAAATATTTTTGCATGAGCTTTTTTTAATTCGTGAGAAATTTTTATACAATAGTTGCTTGCAATTCGTGTCCATATAAAATTTTGTTTATAATTGTGTCTTTTTTAACTGTGGTCAAAATCTGTGGAATTCTTGACCTTTGACTTTGAGTTTGAACTGGAAAGAAATAATCTGGGAACCGGAAGCAAACAACGGAAATAAACGGATTTGATGAACAAAAGTTGAATTATCAAAGAATAGTTTGTAGATATTAGTTGAGAAATTTAAGTAGAGGATGAAGTCAGAATATGGACATCGGGCGTTGGCGACCGTTTCGGGAGTAAGTGAATCATTTAACCAAAGTTTCAAAGATTTCAACCAGAAAGCAAAAGTTGATGATGCTTCTAATTAAGTGAGGTTAAATATTTGGCGTCTTTTTCTTCCAAGGATTTTTTTTACTCTTCACAGTTTCACACCATCGTAATTTAATAAAGTGACAAATATGTATTTTGGAAGAGAAGCAAGGCAAGGTTGGTAATAAAATTGCAGACGCGTTTTAAATGATGCCACAATATTTGCGTATTTTTACGCATTACAGCAACAAATGAAATCATGCATTATTTTTACAAGTGTTACAAGTTTAAGTGTGCCAAATGACCGTGTCCAACTTAACAATTAAAGATTGCACTATTAATTAGGATGACGAGCATGGTTTTAGAACGGATGGGAGTGACGCTACTTCTTAATAGGAAATAGCCAATTTATTTTAGGGTTAAATTAATTACTTGTAGAAGATTGGCCCAAGTAGGAATTCTTAATAATAATAGTATGATGATGATGTGCCCTTTTTAATTTAGATAGTTGGCCTCGGCGTTTTGTTATCCTCTGTCGTATATTTGATTCAAGTTGTGGGATATCAAAATCCTGGACTTCTTTATGGAGGTTTCGTCCCCGGAGGAGTGGACTATTACAATGCGTCCTACAATTTGTTTGGCTACCAATTCAACCCCATTATCGCGATCGCTTCCGTGGGAGTGGTCGTGGGTGCGCTTCAATTCCTTTCCTCATTTGTCCTTTGTTGTACGGGACGAGTAAGAGTCATTATTAAAAATATGTATCAAATGGAATAATAATTTTTCTTAAAGTGGTCTTGGGCAACTGTCTCGTGGATGCTTTTGCACGTTGTTCTATTAATTGCAGCAATTGTGGCAATTTCTCTCGGATTTTATTATGAAGTTTATCTCTACCTTTATCCAGCAAATGGAATTTATTATGATGCCAGTAATTAAAAAAAAAAAGAAAAACAATATTAGTTATGTCAAGTTGCTCTAATTTTTTTTTTCAAAATAACAGATACTGGATTCTTGGCCCCCAACGGAAATCCGCGTTTAAATGGATATTCTGGATACAACGGGGCTTTGTATGGAAATGCTTACAATACACCACAATTTGCTGGATTTAATACAGGGCTAAGGAATTTGTTTGGGTACAATGGATATTATAACCCCAGTGGACAAGCCTATCTAGCATTTCTTGGAATTGACATCATTTTTCTCCTAATCTCGGTTTTGGTCGTTGGTTGCATTTCACGAAAAACGAGATATGATACTGAAAAACATGACTCTAAATTGTATCATCATAATCATCATCATCGAAGTCAAAGTCCTGCAACGACAAGGATGTAAAAACAAAAACCATTAAAATAAGTTGTAAAATATTTTCTAGAAATAAGGAGGTAATTAAACTGGTACTAATAATACAAATCAGGCCAGACATGAAGATAATAAAACCAAACTACTAAACCTTTGCAATTATCGTTTTTCATCTTGTCTCATATTTTTTCAATAAAAATTGTTATAACAAAGGTACTCTCAAACTAACTAATGATTAGCATAAAAAAATCTTCTTAAAATCCAGCAGATTCAAAGAATTTCAAAGCATCCAACCTGAAACAAAAAAAGTGTTCTAGTAATTAATCGTCGATCAAACATAAAATGATTCCTGTTTACATTTCTTTTTGGCGTTTCTTGTTGCTACATTTTCTAATATTTGGGGCTGCTCTTTTGGGGGCTGGTTGAGCGTCCTTCAGTTCTTGCTCAATTTTCAGCTCTTCCAAAATCTGTGCCATGGGCTGCAAATCTCCGACTATGACCGTTTCTTTCCTCCTCTTTTGGGCCTTCACCTCTTCTTCCGATGCTTTTATCAGAGAGAGTTCTGAAAACAATGAAGACGAAAAAAAAATCAATAATTTGTTCATGACAAAAATAAATCAGGTAACGCACTTTTCTGAAATGCTTCTTTTCTCGATATTCTCCGTGTCTTTTTGTCCTTGAATGTGTTTTTGAACACTTTGTTTAATGAGCTTGTGTTTGAAACCTTATCCATTAATTCGGGTTTCTTCAGTTTGCTTAGAATCCCTTCTTTTTGAGTGACCATTTTTACGAAATCCAACGCTTTTTTCTTGAGAATATCTTGCACCGTCTCTTTCTGCAGCTTAAAGGTGACAGATTTTTTGGGTGACGTCGCCGAAGACGAGACTGACAATGATCCGACCTTCTTTTTCAGGGCGGATGACCTTGATTTCTTCTTTTTGCTAATTTTGGAGTCTTCAGAAAACTTGATTTTGTTTTGAAATGCAGTTTCCAAATTTGAGTCGATTTCCATTGATTCTTTATCGTGAAGCTTGGTCGCTGCCGTTGCGGCATGTCGAAAGGATTTGGCGACTGATCGCGTTGGTTTTGCTCTAAATTTCCCCATGCTTATGCTTGAAAAACAAACTAAAATATTTATCACGCGTGGAATTGAGAAAACCGACTCGCGGTGATGGACAATAAAATTGAGACAAAAATTAACTTTTAAATCACAAAACGGTCACACGGTCATGTTTAAACATTTTATTCACTACAATTCCCAAAAGTACACAAATTCTTTATAAATTAAAAAGAATGATTTTTAAACTTTGATAGTTTCGTAATATTAAGTTTTTTCTAATTATTTTTTTTATCCGACGGAGCTTGTAACAATGTCAGCGACAGATTCGTCAGCAGCCCTGACAGTCAGTTGTAGATTGACGCCATCAGCAAGTACAAACTTTGCTTTTGCCAGCACTTCAACCCCACCGCGGAAGAGGCCTGCGAGGAGAAGGAGATGGGAGCTCTTTCCATCTGCTACACGATCGGATCGATCGCAAGGTTGCATTCCAAGATAACCCACAATATTCTTGACAGCTTCGGGAATTGTGGTGGCATTTGATAGTGCATATGCTTCTTCTCGTTCTATTTCAAGTTCTTCCCAAGCACTGCCAAAATTAGCACGGGAAACGGGAAGGATTTGATCAGACAGATTGATGTCTATGTCCTCCAACTAACAGCAGAGAATTAATTTGAATGTAAATGATTGATAAATAGGTTTCTTCAAGTAAACAACTTACGACATAGTCATCGTCATATCCTTCTTCAGTGTCCGGAATTCCAGTGTTGGGGTCGCAATCTTTCACTAAAAATTTTAGTGTGGAGCCAATCCCAATTCCAAATGTTCCTTCGATATCTTCAGGCCAAGTAAGAGCAACATAGGCAAATCCTGAACCGTAACGCAATTGATTTATCCCTACTGAAACTACTTTTCGGAATCCTTCCGGTAAATCTAGCTCAACCTACAGAACATTACCATATTATTTTCATTACAAAAGCTTCATTACTTTTTTTCAAATTAACGGTACCTTCACATTTTCCAGCAATTGATCAGCCAACGTATTTTCAACTTTGAATTGCAAGACTAAATGAGATTTGTAAACGTGTTTGACTACTTCCACAAGATACTCGGTCTCTGATTCCGTAAGCATTTGCTTGGCACTTGATTTGAATAAAGGTCCCAGGTCCAGTCGACTTAATTCCGGCACTTTCTTTAGCTCCTCTGCTTGATCAACTCGAGAGTTTGCCAATGACTTTTGAGCCGCTGCAGTAACGGCAGGAGTTTGCTTTGGTTTCTCTGCAGTTGTAACCATGCTTTGCTCAGGAACAGATTTAATGTCAAAGGGTGCTTTGAAATCCGATTTCTTTAGATAATCTTGAAGTGCAAGTTCTAAAGCTACAACGCTTGTGGCAAGCGAGTTCAAAATGTAGTTTTTATCCGTTTCCAAAAGTTGAAGGTAAAGTGTTGCACGATCTCTCACTTCATCATCAGAATCCACTTGGCATCGCTAAGAATTATTATTTAATAAATGTATAATAATTATTGGTTTGTTTATATTTTATAAAGTTAATTATTAAAATACCTTCAAAAGAACGACAACATTCGAAAGTAAATTGGGACAATAAGCTGCAAACTGTGCAAGGGCAGAAACGGCTGCAGCTCGAACAGGGGCTTGTTCCAAAATTACGCGATTGTAAATGTAGCGAATGTACTTTGATGGATTCTTGGCCTTTGGTCCCTCTTTTCCCAAGAGATGAAGAATCCTGACGGCGAGAGATGTATGTTCGCAATCTTCAATAAACTCGCATAAATGGGATAATCCTAGAAAGACAAAAAACAAATAGATTATGCTGTTGTTTTTTAATTCATTAGATAATATTTTTTTTAAATGTTCTTACCAGTCTCTTTAGCTTCTGGATTTTCTTCAATAATTGTGATAATTGTATCAGCAATTGCAGCTTTATAGTCTAGTCCTCCCTCATCCCTCAATAGAGTAGATAGAAATCCCATCAAGCTTCCATGTTTTCTCGGGAACTTTAAGCACAAACTTTTGATAGCTTTTACCACAACGATTTTAAATTCATCTGAAATTTCAGAGACAAACAATGCAATCTGTTTCATCAGCCTATCAATTGAACTTTCGGCTCCCGTTTTCAACAAAGTTGTAATTGCCAACGTGGCAATGCTTCGGTTGGAATCCGTAATCAAATTTTCCAAATCCACATTGCAATTAGTGACACTGGTTGGATGTTGGATGGCCACTTTGTTCAAAGTTCGAACAGCAGCAAATCTCAAAGCAGGTTTAGGACTGGAACAAAAAAGTTGCAGGACACTAATTGCAGGATTAAGATCTCGTGGAGTGATCTTTCTCAAATTAATTATGGCATGGGCAGCCTCAAAAATCACCAACTCTGATTTATGCCTCAAACAAGCTTCCAGATAATCAAAGAATGGAGAGTCTGTAGGAACTTCCTCTTCATCCACAAGTTTTGCCACGATTCGAAGAAGCAGGGAAACAGCAAATGGGGATTTCAGATGGGATTTTGTAAGTTTGCTAACCAACTTGGTTACTGCGAGTCGATCGTTTTTTCGGATTTGGTACAAAACCCCGAGAGCATGATATTGGACCATGACGCTATCATTATTTATAGCTTCTTGAACTTCAGTAACCCATCTTTTTACAAGTTCCCCAGAGGTAAATGACAGATGGTAAGAACGGACTAATGCAGCACTTGAGACAGTTGCTAATTTATCCACGATTGCTTGTTTCAAATATCTTTCCAATGCTTCCAACATTGATGCCTAAATATTAAAGACAATAAAAATAACTGTCACAATCTAAAAAGAAAGAAATGACAAAACGATTGTCTAATATGTCTACTTACATCAGTGATGGTGCAAAGGGCCCTTACAGCCGCTCCTCTATAAATATCCTCTTTCCCTGTCATGTCCTTGGTCAAACTGGAGGTGACAATTATGACGTCCTCTGCAATATGGGACAGCTCTTTAATCCCCAGATAAACCATTCGCCTTAAAATTGGATCTCGACACTGGAACAATTTGGTCATGGCGAAAAAAACTTCGGTGGCCTCCGTTGGATTGAATTGTTCCCCTTGATTTAAGAGATACAGGATTTTGCTGAGGATAATTGTGCATTTTCGAGGATTGACCAATGAGTCGTTAAAGGCCCTGGACTCTTGAAGAACAGACGTCTTTTCCAAATTGGAGTAAAGTGACAAACTCGATCCTTAAATGACGAAAAACGTTTCAAAATTGAAGATCAGTAGCATTAATAATTATTTCCTTACCTTCCTCTTCCTCTTTTTTCTCCCGTTTAAAATTCATCTTGCCAAAATTTCCTCAAAAAATGCAAATTTCAACAAAATTTCCCCAAAATTAGTCTGCAGATTGAAATTGACATATGCCACGTAAGTAGCGGCGGGGCAATCTGACTAATTCTACTTTTGGACAAAAGTTCAAACACTCGCGAAATTAAAATTATCAAATTAATTTGCTTGTCTATAATATCGGCAAAATAGTGGCAAAATTAGTTAAAATTTATGCAAAAATACACAAATTAAGATACAAATATAAGACTGAGATTTGTAGTCAGATGTAACTTTTTGGTCAGGACACAAGAGACACAAAGTACAAGGTCAAATTTAGGTCATTTGCTTATTCATCTTGAAATTAGCTTGTTTAATTAGTTTAATGTCTCGTGGCGTTCCTTAAAATGGCACAAAGACCAATTCCTCTGATTGCGGTGGCTCCAATCAAGGGACCTGCACTTTCCTTGTGGCTCAATTTCGAGGGGAACGAGGAAGACAAGGAATTGTGGATCTTGGAACAAGAACTAACTTCAGAGGTAGTGCATAATTATAGCTTTATTATAATAGTTCTGGGTTAATTTGTGGTGTTTTATTTTTAGTTGGAACGAATTGATCAGAAACACAGTGAAACTATTCCAATAGGTAAATCAGGAAACGAGGTAATGAAATGAATTGAAATGCTAAACGTTTAAGTTTGAAGTTTAATTTCACATTAATTTTAATTTTTTTTTCGAAAAGCAGAGCTATGTGGATGATGATGACGAGGATGAAGAAGAAGAGGACAATGATGACGATGATGAAAGCGAAGAAAGAGACGAGAGTGACGATGAGGAGATGATAGACGATGTTGAAGAAGCTGCGGATGATTGATAGTCAGCAATTGCAGATACACATAATAAAATAATTAAAAGTGAAGTGTTTATTTAATTTTATATAATATAGTATATTAAATATACTGATACTGATGCGTGCTGTAAATAGTCAAAAAAACAAAGCATTATATTTATAATTCTGTGATCAAGTTTAGCTTTTAGAGAAAACAAAATGCCAGGAAAAGTGAAAGTAAGAATTTTAGCTGGGCGAGGTTTGCCAGTAATGGATCGTTCAAATGATACGACGGACGCTTACGTTGAAGTGAAACTTGGTCAAATAACTCACAAAACGGACGTTTGTCGAAAGTCCCTTAATCCTCAATGGAATTCAGAATGGTTTAAATTTGAGGTCTTATCAGCAATATGCAAAATATTAGTAGGCAGTTTAGTTATATTCTTGTTTTTATATGCAGATGGATGATCTGGAGCTTCAAGACGAGCCATTGCAAATTAGGTTGATGGACTATGACACTTATTCTGCCAACGATCTTATAGGCAAGGTTTATCTTGATTTAAATCCACTTTTAATCAACCCTTCTAAAGGAAAAGGTAAAATACACTAAAACTAATCAATTAAAAATAAATATAATTATAATACTTTGTATAAATTATTAATAGATAACTGGGGAAGAACAATTTCGGGATGGATTCCAGTATATGATACTATGCATGGAATTCGAGGGGAAGTAAACGTTATTGTAAAGGTGGAATTATTCTCCGACCTCAATAAATATCGCCAGTCATCCTGCGGTGTCAAAATTTTCTTCAGTCCTGTAATACCAGAAGGTTATGCTGTTCACAGCGTTCAAGGTTTTGTAGAAGAATTGGCAGTTAATGATGATCCCGAATATCAATGGATTGACAAGATACGGACACCACGAGCATCTAATGAAGCCAGACAAACTTTATTTCAAAAGCTAAGTGGAGAAGTTCAACGTAAAGTTGGCCTGAAAGCTTTGGAATTGGGAGGAAATGCTGTTGTTGGGTAATTACAACATTCATTTTGAATTTTAAGAGTAGATTACATTGTTGATGTAATGTGGTTTTTGCCTACTTATTAGGTATCGACAAAGTTTAGACCTTGAGGGGGAATCAGGAATTGTCATTAGAGGAATTGGAACTTCCATGTATTTGATACGATTGTTTGAAAATCAATTATCCCCTGCGTCCATAAATACAGAGGTTGTAGTAACGAACAATGCAGTCCCAAAAGGGTAAGCTATTTGGATATGAAAATCATCTAAATTTGAGTTGAAAATGAAAAGTTGAGATTTGGATTTGACAAAGTTGACTAACAATAATTTTTTACAAAACATTTACCCAACATACAAAATAGTCAATAAGTTATAGTTGAGTTGAATAGTTTGAAAGCTGTTTAGAATGAAAACAAATATTTAGAGTGTAGTATACTTTTAGACTTCTTATTGAACCTTCTTCAAGACTTTGCGTAAGACAACAAACAAGAATACACCTCTTACATACCTAATTGGTTGTATTAATCGTCTAATATTATTATTATTATTTATATGCTTTTGTCATTGGTGTAACGTGTATTAGTATTGTGCGTTGTAGTTTCGTATTTTGTGGGTTTTCATTATTAATTTCTGGGGAGTACTATATTTTTGTGCATGAATGGGCTTTGATTTTTCTCCTTGTGGTAGCTTTGGGTGTTGGGTATTTATTAATTTTCTGTATAATGTACATAGGTCGCACCCTGTATGTCATCAACACTCGCTTCATCATGTAAGAAATCGAAATGAAAGCAAACGCCCTATTGCCCCTTCCTCAAGCATGTTTAATAATGAGTCAGAAGCTTTTCTCTCCCTTTCCGATACTCCTACTTCAACAATCAAACAACAGCTCAAAAAAGGTCATAATCGAACATTCTCAGACTCTGTGAAGCATGGCCTTGGGTCAGGCCTTAGTGAATCTTTCTCCAATTTGGTAAAAGCCAATAAATCTCGTTCTTCTTCACCTGGTCCTATTGGAAATTCTAATATGACTGGAAGAAAATCCCCAAAGAAAATGCTCTCTTTCAGTTCTTCTTCAGAATCAAAGAAACCTACAACTGAAATTATTTCATCTCAATATACTCAAAAGCAGTTAAAGGACAAAGACACTGACACTTTTAACTCTGACATTTTTATTAAAAAAGACAATGCAACCGGCCAAAAAAGTAACAACACTAACACAAATACTATTAGTAGCATGAAATTAACAAAACTTGTCGAGTCAACAACTACTACTAGAACATCCTCAGGCTTAGCAATAGATATAGTTGATAAACGAATTTCACATTTAAAAATGGATCCTTACTTAGATTTAGCCTTAAACATAGATTTTGATAAATTAGCTAATAGTGAAATGAGTCTTGGTCTCTCAGAAATTAGTGAGGAACAAGAATCTCAATCTCAATCTCGCAGAGATTCCCCTCAAATGCCTCATCAACCAGAACGGTCTATAATAAGCCAACCACAAGAGCCTTCTTCATCTACTAGTTTAAAAGATAAACACGAAGAAATTAATTTAGCACATTTAATGGCACTTTCTTTGACCCTTTCGGAGAAGGAGAGTGGCGAATCTGTTTCTGATGACTCTCCACCTACATCCCCCACAAGTTCTATTAAAAAATTTGCCTTATTAAGAAAGAAACGTTGGGTCAGTCGAAGAGAACGCTTGTCCACAAATTGCCTTGTAAAACGAGCCGGTTCAAATCCCTCATCTACTTCTTCCTCAGGAGGAAAGTTTAAACATGAGCTAGGGAAGTTATTCAAGAAAATCTCATTTTCCGAAGATAAAGGAGGAGATAGTGACACAAATAGTAATTCCACTTCCGCTGCCTCTGCACAACCACCACTCACTACAACCAAGAAAATAGAAGAAAAGCTTAAAAGTCCTTATAGACAACCCAGAAGGTTCTTTTTCAGAAAAAGAAGACGAAGCAGGGGTTCAAAAGGACAATCAATTATTCTACCAGCATCTGCTGGCCATGGACATGGTCAGCTACTGCGAACAACAAGCGAATCCTTTTCCTTTCTACAAACTTCTTCAGAAAGTTTGCCATCAATTGGTTCAGAACCACCCGGATTTAGATTAGGGGATGATGACGACTTGAGTTGTTCTTCCCTTGTGGAAATGCCAACCTATTTGCAAGAACATGAAACGAGTGAAAATAAACATGAATCTAAATCTCCTCAACAATTAAACCAAGATCTTCCATCATCTTCTTTCTCGGTTGTTGCCAAAGTGGAAGAATCTTTGAGCCCAGTTCACGTAGATCCTTCAAAGCTTCGAGATCTTATTTCTGACCTTGGTTATGATACAGAAAAACCTTTAAAACTGTATATTAGTAGCATGGATGCGTTGCTTGTTTATGACCCAGCGCATGACGCTGTAAACTCTTCCTGTGTATGCTTAAACCCGCATGTAGCTAATAATTCTGCATCTGTTGCTTCTTCAAGTTCTATTAGTCCTCAGCAAACAGAACTTAAATGCGAAAGCTTTGACTTTAGTTTTGATTTTGACGTTGACGTTGAGCTAGATGAAGGCAATGTCAGCAATTTAAATTTACTAGAGAAAGTAGGCGACTTGCTCAAAACGGGAGGTAAAGACAATGACGAAAGATGTAGTAGCCCAGAGGTAGATGCATCGTCATTAGTAGACAAAAAGGAGAAAGTAAAACTATTTCAGGGGCAGAAGAAAAAAAGAAACCGAAATAATACTTTAGTAGAATGTACTAAAAGTAATAGCAATAGCAGTAGTAGTACAAACGCTAGCAGCAGTTCTAGTTGCAGTAGCAGCGGTAGCAGTTTTAGCTGTAGTAGTAGCAGTTGTCGTCTAAGTTTAAATCAGAATCGTAAACTAAAAATGAGACGAACTGACGGTGACGAAATAGAGTTGGACATTGATGACGAAATACTTCTTGAGGGTGAAACATTTCTAACTCGAAATCCGCATGACCCTGTTCATGGATGCAGGTCTCCTATTCCGGAAGAGTTTGTTGAATCAGCGTCAGCCACACCCACACAAAATGTGGCACAAAGTGTTCTTGGTTCTTCCCCACCTCCTATTCTTTCCACTAATCACTCTAACACGTCCCCTACAAAAATGGGGAACAACAACGGAACAAATGCACCTGCAGAAAATGCTGCTCCAAGAATGCAGTCTTCCCCAGAAAAAGTTCCAAAAAGTGTGACCATTGTCTCTCCGAATAAAATAAACCATCACCAACATCATCACAATCATCAGCATATGTCGCATGGTCAAATGTATAGAAGAAGCTCTGAATCAGACTTGAGTACCACGCCAAAAGGTGAGTATTAAATTATTAAATACAAAGCTGCAGTAATTTGATTAAATATGCTATTTTTTATAAATATTTTTTTTTAATTGTAGGCGGATGTGGTCCTCCTGCATCGATGTCCTTAGGAAAAAATTTGATTCATCAAAGAACTTGGGGAATAAATTTTGAGCAGATGAGAATGCAGGAATTTCCCTTTTTAACCATCTCCCATTTTCCAGAAGGATTCATATATTATTTAGGAGGAACAGTGACAGCTAGGTCAGTAAAATTGTTGGATCGAATTGGAAATTTTGAAGAGCCTGACCCAGAGACTCGGGATACTTGGTGGAATGAAATACGAATTGAAATGCGTTCTCACTGTAGAGCGTTTGGATGTAACATCATTTTAGGATACGAAGAACAAACTACAATGTGGTACGTTAAACCAACTCTTTATTAATATTTTAGATATATTTTTATTTAAAAAATAATTATCTCAATACAGCGATGATGTTTGCATTTTGAGTGCGTCTGGAACTGCGGCGATTGTTGTAGCTGGGAATTTAGACCATCTCATGGAACAGGAACAACAAAACATCATGGATCCAAAAAGCCATAAAAGAAACGACAGCTTTTCTACTGGTCAAAACAATAATTCAACGGCTCCTAAATTATCATCTCCCAAAACGTTCCGAGGGAAACATTCGGATTCTGATGGAGCATATTCTCAGTGTGCTATGCTTCATATTCCATCCTTGGGAAGCTCGTTTAAGGCCCATCTCGTAAAGAAAACTAGATGCGCCTACTGCAGAGTTGGAAAGGTTCCTGAAGTTCTTTTAACAACAATAGAGCTTCCATGTAATTTCTGTTCACAATTTTGACACCTTTGGAAAAAAAATGATTTAACGTTTGTTATTACAGGTGGGCTGCATACAACTGGTCGTAGTTGTTTAATTCAAACCCAAGTGTTTCGTCCTAAAAAAGATAACAAAGGCGAAGCTAGCGCAAAAGAAATGTCGGATAGTTTACCATTTTTAGAATACGAGTTGCATCGTCGCTTGATTAATAAACTAAAAATTAAAGGAATGAATGCCATTTTTGGATTACAAGTAATGCAGCCTACTTTTTCTTTTAATAATAATAATTGATAAAAATATTTTATACATTTAATAATAATTTATCTTTCTTCTCACAAGGTACAAATATGTCAAGGAGAAAAGCTCATGATTGGAATTGCTACAGGCACTGCAGTTTTTCTTACTGCTCTTCCCGTTCCTTCCCTTCCTATAATTTGTTCAGGAAATTTAAAAACAACGGATTCCCAGAAAGTAATACAATTCCAAAAAGTCATTCAAGAAACCTACGATCGAAATCGAGACATTTATCAAACAAGACATATCGTAGTTCCTCAACTCCCATCAAATCCTAATTCTAATAGCAATAACAATGGAAGTTCAGTATCTGATGCAGATTCGGATGATGATATGAATGATGAAATGAGTCAAAACAAAGAAACATTTGTTTTGGAGGTAGAGTAATTTCAGTTAACAAGTTTGAAAAATGATCTAACGTTTGTTATTGCAGGTGGATGATGCTGAAGACATTGAAATAATTTCACTCTTAATTGACCCAGTACCTGCACCAGGGTACACAATGAGTAATATAGAGACGCTATCGGGTTTTGAGGGTCACAGGGTTGTGGCTCAACAAATGTTTAATCAAGTTTGGAGATGCAAAATTCCTACCCTTACCTTACGGCAGCTGACTGGTTATTTTGAACGTTTGATAAGGGTACTATAAAAATGTTTATGATAACAATTCAATATTTCATATAACTTTTTTTAGTCAATTACATTCAAATTAAGACGAATGCAGCCATGTATCTTATCAAAAATGTCCTTCCGCATCGATTTACCCGAACCTGATGAAATGCAGCTGTGTATAATTGGAATGGCAATTGGCGTAGACAACAAAAAAGCATCGCAGCTCTCACTTCATCCAAATTCAAGTTCTGCCAGTAAGTTAATAATTGTTTATTTTTTTGTAAAAATGGTACTAAAATATGCATAAATTTTTAGATGATGATCCTGAAATGATGTTCACATTTGACGAAGACAAGGAAAAATTAGCACAAGAAAATTCTTCCACAGAAAATTTAAACAATGCTGCAGCGTCTTGTAGTCGAGATAAACCGGCGTTGACGTCTCCTAATAATTTGATTTCAAAGATGTCCGTTTCTCCAAGTCGAATTTCTGGCGTCCCACTGCCCTTTAACTCTGGACCCACGAATGTGAGTACAAAACAAGGCGAATCTCAAACTAATGTAGTAATAGGGACTACATCATCATCTTCATCCTCATCAACTGCATTACCAAAAAATCAAAGATCTCGATCAAATTCTACCAGCACAAGTTCCTCTACTTCTACTTCTAATAACATTGAAGTTCAGCAGGGTCAATGTCAGAGCCAAAGTCACTTGGCTAACTTAGGATGTCGCTCTGTACGTCATCCAAATACTTCAAGGTTTATGTCTCTAAATAAGCCGGTAGGTTTTGGGTTTTGTGGTTTGGTTTTATCTCCGTCCATCGTTCCACCCACAGCACTTCTGTCCAGTTGTTTATAATTGCATCGCCTGCCTTGCATAGCCTGTGCTGCTCCCCTCGAAAATAGATGAAGGACATGGATAAGCCTACAGTTAATTCAGGAGACAATAATAAGAGGCTGTCAGTGTTCCTTCATCTTGCTCATATATTTTAGCTGATACTTGGTGGCTGGTTGTATTTGATGTTTTCCTGGCATTGATGTTTTAGGATATTCTTGCATTTTTTGGATGGATGGATGTGTGAGAGTCTGAGTCTGTCTGAGAGTGCGGCGTGTGGCGTTTTTTGGTGTTATTTAAATTTTATAGCAATGCACGTATAGAAAAATCAATGTTGTAAATTATAATATGCTGATTTCATCTTTGTTATATTTATTATTATTACTTTGCACATGATTTTATTAATGTTGTAAAAAAACTATGTGTTTAGAAGTGAGGAACAATATTTATATCAATGAAAGTTACTAATTTATTTTGTTCAATTTTAAGATACCATTGCCCATGTCCAATATGAGAGCCTGGGTCGAAATAACTCCACTGACCGGAATTCCAGGGACAAGAATTGAGAGGTATTTGGGAAACCTAAATTTCTTCTTTATTCGAGAGACGACTAGCTTAAGAGAGGTATGCATTCAAACATAAATTTCAAAATCTTGGTTAATAACATTTTTTGATAAACGCAGAGTGGAGGACTGAGCGGTTTCGTTCACAATTTTTTCACAGAGGTTTTAGCAATTGTCCGTGCACACGTAAGCGCGTTAGGAGGAAATGCGATGGTTTCATATTTTATGACGGAATGTTGTCTTCTACATAATCCCCATAAAAATCAAGTACGCAATAATTATACCTAACTAATATTTAAGTGATCAATAAAATTTTCTTTAGAGCCAATGCGTGGTGAACGTTGGAGGGGACGCCGTTTTCGTCACCTACCCAATTGATCATCACCCCGAAGACGGAGTCTCTGCTTGATTTTTAAAAAATGTTCCTTTGAAATTCTTGTCACAGTCACTAAACAATTTGTATTAACGTTTGACTGCCATAATTTATTCAGAAGACTATAGTACGTTTTTTTTGAGTTGTAATATATATACGTGTTTTTTATTTCATTTTTTAATAATGTATTTATTTGAACAGAGTCAAATGTTTTTGAAATATTAACCGTACCTTACAAAACCAGTTACCTTTAAATAATAAATATGCACAACGTTTGGGGAAATAAAATAATTATTATTGTAAAAAATAGACACTTTTATTTTATGCTTTTATATAATAAACATAAGCTAAAAGAAGTCTGATGCTTTATTAGATTTCTTTGATGTTGTTGTACTAGAAGAAGAAGACTTTGGCGTAGGTGTGTGGTTTGGGTGAGTAGGTGTCGGAGTGAAATTCCTTATTCCCAACCTCATCCCAGAAGGAGAGGGTGTGACTAATTTAGGTGTTGAAGGGGGTTTGGGGGTATAAGACGCCGCTAGGGATTTATCTCTAGAACTTCCAATATGATTTCCGATTAAACGACGTGCTGCTGGTGACATTGTATTCAGTCTTTCAAAAGCACTCCGACCCGTCGTACCACCAGTTCCAGGTCTTGTCATTGGAGAGGTCAAATTATGTTTCGCTGTCTCGATTGCCTTTAATTTCCTATCCCGATAGCGCTCTGACACTTTTTCTTGAAGTTGCATTGCAATTTTTTCTCGTTTTGTAGTTTCCAACATTCTGTATGGTTTAGATCCATCGTCCACTGGGATTGGAGTGTCAGCTCCATCAAGTCGAAATGGTGTTCCTTCTATTTCACCCCATGTTAAGAAAGGAGACTCTTCCACACCTAAATTAATTAACAAGAATATGATTTTAATTGAATATTTTGATTAGCAATTAATGGCATACCTGGAGTAGGCGAAGGCGTCCTCACAAAACTGAATCCGTTAACTTTTGGTGTTTCTGTTTCAATTTCTTTTCCATCCACCCCAATTTTTGTTGCTGGTTTCTTAAATAATGAATTTCCCTTGTTAGTTCCTCCAGTTGTAACATTATCTTCTTTAAAAGGTGCTGCAGCAAATCTGGTATTATTGTATAGTACTTTTGGAGCTTTCTTAGCTAATTCCACTTGTTCTTGAGCTGTTAGCGGAGCACCTGTTGAAAGTTTAGAATAATTGTATTTAATAATACTATTTAATACTTAAATTTTAATTAGCTTTAAATATATAATTTCATGAAAAATATGCTTACCGTCCGGGGTGTACATGAGATAGTTTAAATTCTTATATTTCCACGTATCGAGATAGAAAGGTCTCTCATAGTTTGCCTGACTTTCTATCGATGGAAGGGCAGAGGCGTTGTCAAATTTTTCCAAATGCTCATCTTCCTTCCCATACAGCCACGCATACTAAAACAAAAAAAATACAATTATTTATTATACCATGAATATTTCATTATTCTGTATATTACCTTAATTTTATGCTTTTTATCTGAATTTTCTAAAATCTCTTGAAAGCTTTGATTGTCCTCGGACGTGTACTTGGCCAAAAATGTATTTAAACTTATTTCAGGCTTTTCCTTTTTTGATGAAGACGAAGTTGTTGATTTGGCATCGTCATCCTCTTCCCCAGGTCGTGGGGCCATTGGCAAATGTGTCGGTGTCCCTGGTTCCGGTTCTGTCCCGCCCATTGACAATCCCCCGGGCGTCGGGGTTTCAAAGCTTGAAGGAGTTGACTTTGTGTTGCTGTTTTTCCCTGAACGAAGTCGCGGCGTAGCTCCAAAAGAATATTTGGAATATAGTTCTCGTAACATGTGAATATCATTATTTTCAACAGCATTATGATAAGCATTTTGTGCCTTTAGCTTTTCCAAATCAGGAAAGAAATCCCGTTGAATTATTTTTTCAAGTTCCTGCAAAATAAATTGTTTTAGATATCCATATTTTCCATCATCTATCTTAAAATAGTTAAAATGTACCTCTGCATATTTGTCTTCTTCCAAAACCTCTTTCTTCTTCTTTGCTGGAGGTTCGGGCTTCTTGAATTCCACCAAAGCCTTTGACGATCTTTTTGACGAGCCTGGGAACGTCGTCAATGATATCAAAGATGATAAGGGACTTATCTTGTCCATTTTTAAAGTAGTTCAACAAAAAATACTTTCTCTCTCTAAATCGCAAGATTTTCCACTGCTTCAAAAACTCCCCAAGTTCTGCGTCTCATATTAATTCTCCAAAAAACGTTGTCTCATTTTGTCTCATTTTGCCTCATTTCTGCTTCAACTAATTTTCCAAAGTTGACATAAGTTTCATGAAAAGATGATACAGAAAGTGGGACTTGGCCTGCTTATCTTTTGGGAAAAGTTTCCATTCAAGATAATTGAATGAAGATCACGGCTCATTTCCCTAATTTTAACTCATCTTGTTCTTATCTGCAATTATGCAGATTTGTCTGGCTTCAGTCTGCTTTCTCATATAAAAAAATATGAATCCTTTACATAAAATATCGAAATTTCAGGTTAAGATTTGTGATGCTAGTTTATCATCAGTTTTTGTCTTGGTCGAGTTGAGTTGACACTTGTCAAATAAATTGTCTATTGTCATCTCACAAAGAGTGACTCAGTATTTCCAGTTAAATCAGACGAATTCCAGAGAGGAAATAAAAGGCCTTGACGTAGTAGAGCAACTGCGTGTTGCGTGACCCCGACCTTTGCTTCCTTTATTACCAAAGTGTCAAAAATGCCACCTCCGCCCGTTGCAAGGAAGTTGTCCAAGAGGAACTCTTACATCTTTGAGAATGGCCAAGTACCTGGAATCCTACAACTTATGCGATTTAACAGCCAAGTAAGACATAACTAATTAAAACATTCCTTGCGCAAGCATGTCTATTTTTAAACAACCCTTCTTTCATATATTTGGGCGTAATTGGAAAATTGACCCCGTTACTGCAATTAAATGTTTATAAATAACTGATGCTGCGTATCTTTTGGGACTCCCTTGTCACAATAAACTTCCTTATCCATGTTTTTCCCTTTAATGAGTGTTGACTTTGATCTCGTTAATCACAAAAAACAAGTGTTTTTACTAGACGACTCCAATTTGTCTAGTAGAAATCCAGTATTTATTTACAAATATTGTCTATGCATCTTGATAACATATTTTGAGGTTACTTCCTCATGTGTAAAATCCATGATTTTCAGAAACATGTTGATTATCCGGTTGTTTTCTATATGTTTGACAATACTACATACCCTCAAACCAATTACGTTCAAGTTCCATTCATTCTTCTTTATTTGTAATTACATAAATATTGCAATATATAATATTATGACGATATGTGGATAACGCAATTTTATAAGATGACCAATAATTGATGAGACTAGTGGAGTCTGGAGAAATACTCGTAAATCTTTTAAGAGACCAAGAATAGTCGCATGCTGCCTCATTAGTAAATTAGTCTCACTCTCATAATTAAAAAGAATTAAAGCTTGATCTGAAACTGGACAAAGATTTGCCAGTGCAGATTTAATCAATCAACAAAATTATAATATTTTTAAAAGTTTTTTTAAATTTTTTATTGAATTTTGTATATTAATTTAAATACTAGCCAGTGATGGTAGCAGGACATCGTGAGCATTATGTACAGCATCAAAACCGAAGTTATGGCTCTATTCGTTCACCTTCAGCGTTAAGCCCTGGACCTCGAGGCTCAGGTTTGTGGTCAGTGGATCCAAGCTATTCGGGGAGAAGTCGTTTTGCCACACCCATCGGCGGAGGAGAGGCTTCCGTCCAAGCTCAAGATGAGAGAGAGCCTCTGATAACTTCCCAGGAGCTTCAGCCAGGAGACAAGCTTTCCAAGGGTGAAGACAAAGAAGAGGATTTGCTCAAAGATCTTAAAAAAGAGTTGGATACTGACGTCCATGTCATTGCGACTCAAGAACTCTATGCAAGATTTGGAACTGATCCTGCTTTTGTAAGTTGAGAATTTTAAGCATGCAAAATTATTTGTTGTTTGTTAATAATTTTTAAATATTTTAGGGACTAACTGATGCTAAAGTTTTGGAAGAACTTTTGAAATCTGGTCCAAATGCTCTGACTCCTCCAAAAGAGACGCCAGAATGGGTGAAATTTGCCAAGCATTTGCTGGGAGGATTTGCATTGCTTATGTGGTTCGGAACTGCATTGTGCATTACTGCATTTTTAGTGCAACGAAGCTACATGTCAGATCCTCCTTACGATTATGTAATATTTAATATTCTTGAAATTATAATTATTATCAAATATATATATATAAAACATTTTCCAGCTTTATCTCGGAATTGTTCTGGCCACAGTTGTCCTCGTCTCTGGAATTTTCTCTTACTACCAAGAAGCCAAGAGCAGTCGAATTATGGACTCGTTTAAGAAACTGGTGCCACAAACTGCCAACGTACAAAGAAATGGGGAAATGATTTGTGTTGATGTGCGAGAATTGGTTGTAGGTGACATTGTTGAGATCCAATATGGCGACAGGATTCCAGCCGACTTAAGAATCATTGAGAATCAAGGATTGAAAGTTGACAACTCATCATTGACAGGAGAGTCAGAGCCTCAGCCTAGGTACGCATAAATTGGCTTTTGATAAATATGTACATATGTATATGACATTCATTCAAATAAATTTTACCATTTCTTTTATTTAGATCCGTAGAATGCACTCATGAAAACCCAATGGAGACAAAGAACCTAGCTTTTTTCTCTACATCAGCTATTGAGGGGAGTGGTCGTGGGGTTGTGATTGGTACTGGAGACCGGACAATAATGGGTCGCATTGCTGGTCTAGCCTCAAGACTTGAAAATCGAGAAACTCCAATCTCTCGAGAAATGGATCACTTTGTTTCTGTAATTTCTGGGGTTGCAATATTTTTTGGCATTCTTTTCTTTGTGATTTCTGTTGCAATGGGCTATTCTTGGCTGGAATCTGCAGTTTTCTTGATTGGTATAATTGTTGCAAATGTACCCGAAGGTCTACTTGCTACTGTCACAGTTTGTTTGGCCCTAACAGCTAAAAGAATGACGTCCAAAAACTGTCTCGTTAAACATTTGGAAGCTGTCGAGACTCTTTGCTCCACTACTGTAATTTGCTCTGATAAAACCGGAACGCTGACCCAGAGCCGAATGACGGTCGCTCACATGTGGTTCGATAACAAAATCATTGAGGTTGATACTACCGAAGATCAAAGCGGACCCAAATACGACAAGACGAGTGATGGATTCAAAGCTCTTGCCCGTTGCTTCTCTCTGTAATCGAGCCGAATTCAAGGGAAATCAAGACGGCGTTCCAATATCAATGAGGGAAGTTAATGGTAATGCTTCTGAAGCTGCTCTTCTAAAATGTATAGAATTGGCAACTCAAAATATTATTAGCTATCGTTTACAGAACAAGAAAGTTTGCGAAGTTCCCTTCAATTATACAAACAAATATCAAGTTTCCGTTCACGAGACTCAAGACTCTAATGATTCTCGTTACCTTTTGGTCATGAAGGTTTATACTTGAAAATAATTGTGACTGGATTATTAATATTTTTTTTTGTTTAGGGAGCTCCTGAGAAGCTGCTAGAACGATGTTCGACAATCCTAATTGAAGGAGAAGAAAGGGCTTTAGATGAAGAAATGATGGAGGCTTTTAATAAAGCGTACTTGGAACTCGGTGGACTTGGAGAACGCGTGCTTGGATTCTGCGGCATGATGCTCCCATCTGACGAATACCCAATCGGATTTAAATTTGACAATGATGATCCAAACTTTCCGATTTTCGGATTGAGATTTGTCGGTCTAATAGCAATGATTGATCCCCCACGTACTGCTGTTCCTGACGCCGTAGCAAAATGTAAATCTGCTGGTATCAAGGTCATCATGGTCACTGGTGATCACCCTATCACTGCCAAGGCTATTGCCAAAAGTGTAGGAATTATTTCCGAAGGTATGTGTTCCGGGATGGCATGAAAAATCATAATATGTAATTATGATTTTTATTTTTAAATTTTTAGGAAATGAAACTATTGATGACATTGCTCAAAGATTAAGCATCCTAGTGTCCGAAGTCAATCCATCTGAAGCAAAGGCAGCCGCTGTTCATGGAACTGAATTAATGGATTTGACCCAAGATGAATTGGATGATATCATTTTCATGAATTTTTTTGGCACTCGAACAATCACAGCTTCAATTGACGGCTCAACAATCCCTTTACCCCATTGTCCCCTCCCCATAATTTAAATTGGTTAGTTTTTTTTACATATCTATTTTGTATTTTTTATTTAGTCATGCCTCCTCCGAAACGTCATCGGCGGGCGAATATCGCCAACTCGGCCAAAGCTAAGTTGGAGAAAGAAGCAGCGACACCACCACCAGATTTGACAGCGACACCACCACCAGTTTTGACAGCGACACCACCACCAGTTTTGACAGCGACACCACCACCAGTTTTGACAGCGACACCAACACCAGCTTCTGCAGCGACAGAAGCATTGGGTTCGACACCAACACAATCGAGCCCAAATCAACCAACAACTCCCACATTTAACAGCGAGGGACTTTTCAGCGCGGGACTTTTCAGCGCGGGACAATTCAGCGCGGGACAATTCAGCGAGGGACTTCAAAGAACTCCAACATCGTCTGGTCCATCATATTCTGTTCGAAGTGTTAGTTGCAAAAGACGACTAAACTTCAGAGCAGAAAAACTTCGCCAGCCTCCCTCACCAAAAAGCATCATGCTCAACAGAGCGAAGAAGACGAAGACGTACAGCAAAGCAACTCCAATTGTTGACGCTGTAGTGCCCCTGAACGCGCCTTCTCCAAAAATTGAAAAGCCAAGTGGAAGAAGACTTTTCAGCACCACTTCCCTCAAAAAATTGATTGAAAAATCTGCTGATCATGGAAAGTTGTGCTCAGCCCCAAGATTCGACATCGTCAAGGAGATACGCAGTGGCCTCAAGACAACTTTGACTGCCACTTGCTCTACATGCCAAAGGGATTTGGTTTTTTCCAACGACGATGGAACTGTGAGCCATCCCGTCAATCAAGCTGTTGTTTGGGGCACCAACAGCACTGGGATAGGATTTACCTCTGCCCAACATCTCTTCACGAACTTGGACATTCCGTTCATGGATTCTACCACCTACTACAAAAATGAACGGAATGTAGTTTACCAAGCAGTTGAAGAACGCTTCTTTGCCCTGTTGAAGAAGAATGGAGAAGAAGAGGCAAAGATAGCACGGGAACTCGGACAAGTGAGCAGAGATGGCAAACCCTATACTACTGTTATAGGAGACGGTCAGTGGGGAGAGAGGAGTTTTGGCCAACAAGGAAAGGCCTCTTCAGGATCAGCCGTCCTCATTGGTGCGCTTACCAAGAAGCCACTCTTTGCCGCCACAAGAAACAAAACGTGCATCATTTGTTCCAAGTCTCCCGACAAGCAACACAAGTGCTTCAAAAACTTCACAGGGTCATCGTCAGCGATGGAATCCTCCATCATTCAAGAAGGATTCAAGAAAAGCATTGAAATGCACAACATGCGGTATCTGCGCTACGTCGGCGATGGAGACTCCAGCGTCTACAAAAACATCAAGGACACCTACAAAACGTCGACTTTCTTTGAAGAAGTCGAGAAGATTGAGTGCACAAACCATCTATTCCGCAGGACACGCCTAAACCTGATGAAGATTGAGAAGCAGACTGGACTCAACTCATCTCACAGGAAAGCACTCTCTTCTCAGACGGATCGTCTTCTCAAGCACTGGAATTATGCTGTCGCATTGAACATCGAACAGCAGCCGACAACATCTCCAGCAACGCTTCGAGACGACATCAAAGCCGTTCCTTACCACATCTTCGGAGTCCACACCTTCTGCAGTTCTCGCATCTGCGATGATGGAAAAACTCGCTTTCCAGCTAAATATAACAAGCAGCCAGAAGAACTAAGAAGAAAAGAAGCAAGCAATCAGCAACAAACTTCAATCCTCGACATCACTGGATATCCCATCTGGGAAGAAGTAAAGAAGATCAGCGATCGGCTTGGAGTCAACTCTAAATCTTTGCTGCAAAACAAGACAACCAACATTGCAGAGAGTTTCCAGGCCCACGTCAACAAAATGGCACAAGGAAGAAGGATCAACTTCAGCAAGCGAGGGACCTACAGTCTAAAGGTCATGGAGGCGACCTTTAGCTTTCAATTTGGACCGACATGGTACATGAACTTGTACGAAGAGGACTCCTTCCAGGGCCAATCTGAATTGTGGAAGAAAATCAGAACGGAACATGAAAGAAGACGTCCAACAGCAGCTCAAATAACATCTCAAAGGATCCGAAGAATTCGCAAGAAATTCCAAAATGTTCGAGCCCGGAAGGAGTCTTTCTTCAGCAAGACCAGAAAACCTCTAGGAGACAAAGATTACGGACCTCATGCTCAAGCAGATGACATCCCTGATGAAGATCTCCAGCAGAAAATTCAAGATCTGCTTCAAACTCGAAAAGTCAAGACGAAAGATGAGCAGTGGAGCATTCATCTTGCCACCGTGGGACAATTCAACTCCGATGTGTACAAAGAGCGGCGACGATGGATGATTACCGCCAGCATCGCATCAGAAGTCATTGGAAATCAGCCCTCAACATCCA